>BEXV01000802.1:149135-165268 GCA_003118195.1 Hemicentrotus pulcherrimus | reverse complement strand
CCCCCCCCCCCTCCCCCCAAAAAAAAGTAAGTCAAAACCAGCACGAATTTGGACATATGGGACTTCAAACGGTACAATAACTATACCTCTATGGTACAGGACATTTCCCACACATTTTACCGACAACTTTATCTTGCATTGTTCACATGAAGACGCAAATAATCTTCCAAAAACAACATCTGCCGATAGATCTTGATCTTAGTTCGTGCCAATGCATTTCAAAAGTGAAAGAAGGGGCCGTTTAACGGACCTGCTGCGAAGCATCCAGCATGCGAAGTCGCCATTTTCAATCCATTTCAAATATACATTACAAAAAACTGCAGGTTATGGCATCGGTGAGGGATGGCCGCGCGGTCTAAGGCGCTGGTTTTGGGTTCCACTCAACATCTGCCCGCAAGAGATCGAATCCCGCCGTCGTCAAAGGTCATAATCAGGGGTGCGGTTAATACACGAGGGCGGTTTATACAATGTTGATTACGGTAGTAGGTTTCATTAAGTAATGATATTCAAGGGAAACAAGAATGTGGTCTTAATAGATAGGTAGTCTTTCTATACAGGTGTTCGCTAGAGTAGGTTTCAATGTATGACGTTCCTCAATCCTGTGTCAGAGCTGCCAACCATTCCGTTTTTTCCTCCAAATTACGGTATTAATAAAATACTTTTTTTTTTCTTTTTCTTTTTCTTTTTCTACAACCCGCACGTCAAACAACTGCCTTAAAATGTTGATTTAATCACAATTTTAATAGAAAACCATGTTTAAAACTTGAAGAGAAAAATATTCTCAAAAAGAATGAAATGCCGATAATACCAAAATAACCCCCCAAAATACCTGCTTGTATGGAAAAAAAACAGCATGAGAAATGGAAATTTCTGCATTGGAAGTGTGTCGCGCCTGGTTGTAAGTTTCAATGAAATGAATTCCTTTTTTTTTTGCTTGAAATTCCTCGTTTTTTTTGCCATCATGATTCCTTTTTTTGGTCGCACAGGATTGGGAGCTCTGTGTATTACTGTATGAATGAGAAGCAGTGAGAATGAGCCTTTGAACATGGCAATGGTACATTCGCACTTTCTCATTTTTGCGATTCCTGAATATACTGTTATCATAGTAATGTGAGATGGAGGCAACAAAACATATTTCATGTCAGAATTCTGAGAAACCCTTCTGATAGTTCCAGGGATCAGATATCTCTGATGTTCAGTGAAGATCTGCTATGACTGCTATTCTTTTTGCAAAGAAACCCAGTACTGGCTTGCCTACATGATGGATCACCTCCTAGTGCTTTGCAAATTTTCACAGCATCATGTCATTTAAAAGGGAACACTTGCAAGTTAGGAGAGACAGGCAGACAGACAGAGACGAGAGGAAGGGGGGGGGGTGGAGAGCATGCGACTCTACTGTACACATTATCGTACATCCTAAATGTTTGTTCATTTTAATATGTTCGCAAACTTAACTCCATTCAAAAAGTGTACATCAAGCTGTCTCTTACCGAATAATATTTTGTCTAAACTTTAGTACGACAAGTGGATACTTGTCTTCTTTTTGTCTCTTACGGTATACACTGAATGATATTGGGATAATATCTTTCAGTATTAAAATGAAAGCTAAGAGACCGGAGAATATCATGAACCTACGGTGAGAGGCTGCAGCAGTGGGTCAGTACATTGCATGTGCATGGAGAGCTTTGTGTGACTTCTTGAGAGCCTGGAAAATCAAAAACATAATTTCTATTTCTGCTTCACTCGAGTGGGCAGTTCTGCCAGAAGCCCACCCAGTAACCATGGAATATCTTCCTCCCAACTTTCAAAACAAGAAACAAGAAACTTTGACAAAAAGCCAAGATGATCGTGGGGAGCATTGATTGATGTAAAAAGTGCAATAGTGCAAAAGGGCAGAAAATTTTCAATAGGAAAGGCCTATGTCTGAGTGGATATACATGTATGTGTACATACTATAATCCTTTGATCCTTTGATAATTTTTTGAACATTTTGACATAGGTATGAAATGAATGTAATGTAACCATGGAATATCTTCCTCCAAATTCTCAAAACAAGAAACTAGAAACTTTGCCCAAAAGCCAACATTCCATAGATGTAAAACTGCAAGAATTCAATAGAAGGTCACAAAATTCATCCAATATGATGACAGAAATAGGCCCCTGTGTACGTATTATCCTTTTATAGGTACTTCTAAACTTCTATTTAAAACAGTAGTGATGAATACCTTCCAACTCTCAAAACTAGAAACTTATAACTTTATTCAGAAGGCCAAGATGATAGATATAAAAAGTGCAAAGGTTACTTGAAAACGGGTACTTTTATCTTTTATGATTTTCAAATTCAATACATACATGTATATTGCTTCTATACACTCAGAATCCATTTTTTGTATGTAGACCACTAGACCTTGCTCATCTACTTAACTTAGTTTGTCCCACAGGAAATTATAGCCAACCCCAAGTTGCACCTGTATGCTCTATTCTCCTTCATACTCCTTTAATCAATTTTGTGGGGACATTGACAGAGGCCGATAGATTTTACCCTTAATCCCGCTCCAAGCTGCTCACATGCAGGCCAGCTTATCGTAGCAGTCATCATCTTCATGCAAGAAATGAAAATTGATGGGGGTACAAGGTTTCTTGACGGGGTCCTACATGTAGTAGGTCCTTAGAAATAATGAGTTAATGGACTACTGCAACTTTGCAGCGAAGATGGGGCAAGGAGTTAATGCCTTGTTGATGTTTGGTGGGGGGTGGCGAAAGGAGGGGGGGGTGCAGGCCAATAGGATAGTGAAGAACACCAATGCTGGGCTGTTCTTTATTGAAGTTTAAATTGTTTGAGGGCATATGGAGATTCTAAATATTCAGTGACCAAATCTATGTAACACCCACCTGTAGATAGAGACCACTTGTATAGTTAACCTTACACATATGATATACATTTTATTTTTTACTTGTATAGTTAACCTTACACATATGATATACATTTTATTTTTTATCTTTATGGTCTGTAGCAATCGTGTATTATTCTTGTATGAGGTACATGTATGTACATGTAAGAAGCCTTTGCATAGAGGGGAAAGGGTTTAGGATCCTTAATTGAAGTTAGATGCAAACAGGTGGTTTTTGCAGTATAATTATTATCTCTACCTGACGCAGGCCCTTATTAGGTACTTGTTGTGTGTTTGCTTGTATCAGTTATTTATATTAAAGTGCTGGGTGTGCAAAGGTTGCAGCTGAACCAGCACTTGGCCCTGTTCACATTACAAATAAAAGTCGTTTTACACCGTGTCCTAATTCAGGGGCGCTTCAGAAGCACCCTTACATACATGTAGATCAACTTTAAGATTCAAATCTGTGGAACATCACAGGCACACCACTCACTCCGATAAGGAGTCTTTGATGTAGACTGTTGCTTCAAAGTTTCAAATTATGTTGACGTGGCTTGGGCAAAATACGAAATTCATATAATTGTTTCTGAATTTCCCTGATATCTCAGATATGCTAGCATTGGCTTGTGAACATTTCTACCAAGTTGAAATGCACCACATCGGCCGATGAAGGAATAATCCTGCCATTGTAGCAGAGAGATCATATGGGAATTCTCAGATTCCTATAAGATTGTATAAAGCTGAAGTTTAGCAAAGTCAGCAAAACTGCCTAAACTGGTATTACATCTTATTCTTTTCTCAACTATTTTGCACTCTTCCTTGAATGTGTGATTTTCAATTTTTCCAGATTTGTTCCTGTTGCATAATTCAGGTCAGTGTTATCATTAAAATGATGGATCTTCCATTCTGAAAGAAGTGAAGTTGGATTGAAACAGTATTCTCTTTGACTTCCATTTGATGTCCAATGCGAGCACTTTAACCTTACATGCGCAACAAATGTCACTTCCCGGAGACTGCCTCTAACATCTTTCTTTCTTCTTGTCTTCTCCTAATGCAGGGACGCTTCGTTTGGTGCATGCACGTACAACCTTACATTATTGGACTGCTTGAAGGGCATCGACAAGGCAGTCACGCACGGCTTCCTCGACTTTGAGAACTTTGATGTGGAGGAGTACGAGCATTACGAGGTACGGTAGATTTGATATTCAGATTCCTCTTTCAGATTGGGGCGTCTGGGGATGCCGCAGAGTGCAATCTCTGAAGTGTCGAGTCCGTTATTGCCTAGCTTCACAAAAATAACGCTTGAGCAAGCTAACATTGCACATGAACATGGGTTTATTTCAAACTTCCATTACAAGTATGAAGTCAATGTCATGTTCAACAATGAATTCAATTTCATTCATAACATATGGATATTGTGGATTATCTTTTGTAGGTTCCGTTTACCTGTCTGAAACAATGACAGTCCTAAAACATTTGAATTTACAAACACACCTTTGTGCATTGGAGACAACAACAAAAAAACTTATATAAATCCCACACCAGTCGTGTAGATTTTAACTGGTACCTCAGTCGCCTACATTTGCAAGAGATTGATAACACTTTGTTATTAGAATTTGGGTGGCAAGTATCTTTGCCATCCTAAACACACAGTCCCGTCATACCTTAGACTCCAGTTTCATCACTAAATTTCAGGAGTAGCCCAACTATTTAAGACCCATTCCGATATCAAGATTGTTTCCAACCGGGAGCGCAATAACAAAATACTTCAAAATGGTTATAAATAAACCAGCAATATTTCATATCTGATCATTCTGAGGAATCTAAAGGTCATCTAGAGGTCGGCTCGAGGCACGCCAAGGTCAATGCCAGGGCGAGATTAGACCGTTGTAGGCGTATTTTTTCTTCTTTTCGCCTACATTTTGGGTCTCATTCACTGACAGGCATCTGTAGTCATCTGTAAAGTTGGATGACGGGGGGGGGGCTCCAGAGTTGAAATAATTTGGACCACTGGATGAAGAGAAGAATTAAGCCATTTGAAAAGAGAAGCGTTTTAGATTTGTAAAGAAATGAGGTCAGATTCTTTTATGGTTAAATGGAAAGCCATAAATCTACTACATGTACACTGTAGTTTGTTTGTTTACGATACATCAAGATTACTATTTGAGCCTATTTCTTTTTTTTTGTTGATCATCTGCCTAGATTATTCATTCAAAGTCAAAGTTATGAATTTGTTGTTTTCAATTTGTTTTAATACTTAAATCTTGCTCTTGGTGGAGGTTGAGAATTTGTATTTTTTTTAAACAAAAGGAAGAGGGCTGAAGCCTCTTTATAAAGTTTATATATGATATCCCCCCACTTTCAAATATGGTTTTAGTTGGGCCTACTGCTCGAGTGATTTTGATAAAAAGAGCAGTCTGGTCTGTGTGGGAGGAAGAAACAAAATTCTCAATGGAAAATAGAACGTGCAGCTGGGGTAGTAAATACAGGTGGTTGTTTAAAGGGGACAGGTTTGACTGAACAGGGAGTTGAGTCCATTTATTTTCCTTGATTATTATGACTCCAATTCGGATGCAGAGAAAGCAATCTGTATGAATACTTGTTCAAAATTCAAAATTCAGCTTCTCACAATCTTGACATGTTTGACCGTAGTAGCTTTGATTTGAAGTCCAATCAATTCCAATTTGGAAATACAATTTTCAGCATCCAGAGAAGTCTGACTGCATCTCTTGGAATGTCTGCATTGAAAATTGTTCGAATTACAGGCTTAGATTGGCAATGATTTGAAAAGGGAACTTTCCTCGTCCAGAAGGGCAATATTTAATGCCTATTTCCCCTTATTTTTTTCTCAGTTGTGTGGTTAATAGAATCTGTGTTCTGTACTACATGTATTTGGTTTACAGTAGGGGCAGGTACACACTCAGTTCTACATTTTGTTATCTATTTTTGCATTTTGTTTTTTAAAAAAATCAGAATCTAGATATTCATGTATCTTAAAATAAGGCTTTGAATTACATGTAGAACTGTTGCTTCTGATACTTTGATCGCTCATCTGTAAAATTATCAGATGGCAAGAAAAGACAATATTAATCAATGCTTCTTCAGATGGAAAGGAAAGACAATAATAATCAAATCTTCGTCATAACTACATTTATCTTCTAAATATGTACTCTTTGAATATATGCAAACACTGTAATTCTACTTTGTTTGATTAATACTATTTCTTGTTGCTGTCTTGTCGTACATACATTCATCTAGTCCCTTCTCATAGAGAAATGAGGGGGGGGGATGGGGAATAAACATGCTTTAAATTGACTGCACGTATGATTGAATGGCAAAAGTGCTCATGAATAAATGCATGAAACAGATGGAGCCAAAATGACAATGTCAATTGATGAAGTATCAATTACCAAGGAGGTTTATGCATGAGATCGTCGACCGAGAACTAGAAAGACGTAAGCGTGTATTGCTTTACATGAGCTAATGCCCTTCTGGATCTCAGCAGACGATATGCGCATGTGGAGAGCAGTCAGCTTGTTATTCATCAGTTTTTATTTAAAACTATGCTCTAGAAGCAATAACACGCAAGGGGACCCCTTTGAATTCCATATCGAAATTGAGAATTCCTTGTTTTCGTGGCGGTGGCGCCACTTGATTTGTATGCATGAGTATGATTCGCCAATTTGATTTGATTCCTTCAGCAAATTTACATCATTGCGCGTTGCCTAGCGACGGGCATCCCGCTTTCTCCTGTGAACAGGGGAGGGATGCGGTGTGACGTGCTGGAGCGTGATGTTTGTTCCGCTCGAGGCAGTTTTTGAGAAGAGGAGAGGAGAGATGAAAAATGTTTCTTTTCCAGTATATTTCTTGGTCATTGAACTAAGTCTGATGTACTGTCATGGATAAATCAGGTCAACGTATTTTGCTTGGTTATTCTTCATTGACATTGCCCTCATAATAATTTGTGAGATCAGTCCAAAGATATCAATTGATAATTTGTTGACATTTTAAAATGAAATGCTTATTAACGGAAATTAAATACAACCATGTACTTCCATAAATCAGGTCAATGTATTTTGCTTGGTATTTTTCATTGAAATTTCCCTCACAATATTTTAGTTTAGTCTGAAAATATCATTGATATGGAAATGTTGACATTTGATGGCTTGCTGGTAACTTCTTGATACTACTATGAAAACTAATGTACTGTACATACTATGCTTACGGAATATTCCATAATTTATTCAGATTATCATAGTCTCAAGTAAACTCCACATGTATGCCAAGATTATATTCTCTAACACATGTACATGTAGGTACAGTACATGTAGTAATTGGTTTACTTTCTATTTCATCTCCTACACGTACATATATGTATGAAGTCCCACAAGCATCTTCAGAAAAACGTTGTTCTCACCGTGTTAACAGATCTGTGGTGCAATACATTTGTGCACTTGCGCAAATCATTGACAGGCACATGTACATGTACATGTAGCTTTATTGTCATTGTTCAGAAACTAAACAACGAGTTGTTGACATAGATCGCAAGGGAATGAATAAGTTCCCATACATTGGTTTCTCTTTGAGGAAATTGCTTTCTGCTTCATATCGTATGCGGAGAACTAGAAAAATGTTAAATCTTGTCTTTATTAAGAATATCCTTAATATGGGTCTTTGTGTGTCAAAGAGATACATTTGTCATTAATGATTCACATTGGATAAACCTCTCGCAGAGTACAAGACATTGACAATGATATACCGTGAAACCTGTCTGTAAAGACCACCCAAGGGAGACAAGAAAAGTGGTCTTTATAGACTGGTGGTCTTTATATACAGGTTCCTTTAGTGGATGTTTCATTGTGAAATCATTTTCAAGAGGGAAAATGTGGTCTTTGTAGACAGGTGGTCTTTCTATACAGGTAGTTTCTAAAGCAGGTTTGACTGTATTTCTGTCTGGGTTGAATTTTGGGTTGAGTTCCTGAAAGAAAATTTATGATTACTGATCATTTAAGCCTTTAATTCCTCCTTGATTTGTCGTAAAAATCAAAGATAAAAAAAAATAATCTGTATTTCTTTTTCTGCAATATTCTGTTTACATGGTGAAGCGTGCAAATATCAATTTAACCTTACAATTGATACGATTTCATTTCTTTTCATCCTTTATATTTACAGAGAGTAGAGAATGGAGACTTCAATTGGATCGTACCCAACAAGTTCCTTGCATTCAGTGGACCTCATCCAAAGAGCAAAATTGAAAACGGTAATTTTCAAAACTTTTGGTTACTATTGTTGTAGTTTTCTTCACCCTTTCCCAATCTACATTATACATGTACCGGGTAGGTCACATGTACATCTGTTAGTCATACGGCAGGGTCTGAGCAGTGTATTATCTGTAGACTATGCCTACATTTACTTACATTTGTTGCATGTTGTAGCTGTGTATGACATGACTAAACGTCCGACAGATGTAGGCTGGCTGAGATGAATTCAAAATGAGTTCTATTTGATAAATTAGAAAATAATCCTCCACCTGCACATCGATCCATATATGTACATGTATCTGCACTTCTTCCCCCCCCCCCACATAAAAAAATATATAATTGTATAACAAAGTAAAGTCCAGGAGCTGCTTAAAGTTAAGTTCTGAATCATCTCATTGCTGTTTTTTTTTTAAATAAAAAATAATCATGCATCAGGCCAGTGTTTAATACTGACATCCATTGTGACACTGCATTGAACATGAACATGTATATTAATTTACCATAATTTCATTATATCAACCAATAATTTGTTATATAGTCATATGCATTTATTGACTTTCTGCATGTAGTCATGTACCTTTAATGTGAAAGTTCGAAATACCAAGTTTTGTTGGGAATGATTTAAACCATAAAGAAGATATTGAATGATGTTACTTTATGACTAATTTCAGGTTATCCATACCACGCGCCCGAGGCATACTTCCCCTACTTCCGCAAGCACAACATCACATCAATAGTCCGACTGAACAAGAAGATCTACGATGCCAGGCGCTTTACCGATGCTGGCTTCGATCACTATGATCTGTTCTTTATCGACGGTAGCACGCCCAGCGATTCTATCCTGCAGAAGTTCCTTGCGATATCAGAGAGTTCGGAAGGTTCCCTCGCTGTCCATTGTAAAGGTAGGCTGTTGGTAGTGATGCTCTGGGAATTCTTTCATGTTTTCAGTCCATACATTGGGCTTTGTTGAGGCGGTGATTGAGTGAAGTCAGTAAAGCATCTGTCTGTCAAACCACAGACCTTGGGTTCAAATCCAGCACAGGAATGTGACTGGAGCATGCGTTGTGTGCTATGTGCCCTTCCCAAGTTCTGTAGATGCAAGACATATTACAGAGGAAAACACAATACAAAACGGGGGTCCGGTGTGTAAGACAGTCACCTCCAATGCATGTTAAAGCCCACTGCACTATTGGTATTAGTTGGAAGTAACCATTTTATACATGGGTCATTCTTTAATAACACTAACATTTGACAACATTCCCAATACACAGACAGTATTTTGTGGCACACTCTCAGAGATGCCGACCCTCCCTGAAAAATTGTTTTTTGATACTCACTCCATACAAATTTAAATGCCTCCCTAATTTCTTGAAAGATTATTCCTATTATTCAATTCAATTCATTTTATTCATTTCCATTTCCAATAAAAACAATACAAAGATATATACAATAATAAACATTTGCAATATATTAGAAAATAAAAAAAGGGAATTAAAAAAAAAAAGGCTGAATGGCCTTGTGGAGGCATATAGTTCCCTGATCAGTATTTAAGAGATTTACATATACAAACAAAACTTTAAAAAGAAACATACATGACAAAACATGACAGGTAATACAAATGGAAATTTTTATTCAGGTTATGCTGTATGCAATTGATAGAAGCCTCCGTGATTTCTGAATGAATCCTCCCTGAAAGCTGAATGAAAAGGTTGGCATATCTTTGTTTGCAATGATCATCTCTTTCTTTTGATTAAAAAATAATGATATTGGTGTTGTATAAATCACAAATCTTGATGTTGTTTCTCTTGTTACAGCTGGTCTTGGCAGGACAGGCACCCTGATAGGATGTTACATCATGAAGCATTTCAGGTTCACAGCAGCTGAGGTGATAGCTTGGATGAGGATATGTCGGCCTGGCTCGGTCATCGGGCCTCAGCAACACTACATGGAAGAGTGAGTCTTCTCACCCTAATACAACTCCATTCATATCCTGTTTGTCTCTGATATTTAAGAGTTAGCTTTTAACTAGCGACATTATACTTGTATGATATATGAATGGTAAAAAAATAGTAGGTAGACTCTCTCTCTCTCTAAGTGCCATATCGTTTGACTTTGGCGATCATGCTGTTCCACAACCCTCGGCTCCTAGCCTTCTGTATTAGTACCACTCCCAGTTCTGTCACTCCTCTCTCTTCCAACAATTTCTGCAGACTGTATGTAGACTACAACTTCAAATAACTTCACCCACATCAAAATTAATAAATTTCTATATTTTCTTTAAAGAAAAACGTTACTTTGTCCTAATTATGATTATCGCATCATTGCACATCTCATTTATGAAATAGATGTTATCCTTCATCAACAATAGAAGAAATAGACATTTAAGAAAATTTCCGTACATAAGTTATGAGAGACAGAAACGTGAAGGTGTGACATGTTTTACCAATTTGCATTTGTAGTCGATTGCAACTTTACATATGTAACTTTCTCATTGTTTATCAGATTCTTTCAGAGATCTGTTTCCTTTTAATGATCAATAGGAAGTAACTCTGTTTATTTATTCATCATTAATTTATAATTTAATCTTTCAGGAAGCAAGCAGCGATGTGGGTGCAAGGAGACATCTATAGGAAGAAGGCCAGGGAAGGGCAGATTGCAAATAAGAACAGCGTGTCCAGAATACTCTGTAGTGCTGTAGACGATATCTCCATCAACGACGATAGAGGAATATCCTATGGGGTAGGTGTAGCTTAAAGGCTGGTCACAATATCAGGGATTTAATAGAGATTGTCATGATAAAATCGGTCCATGTTGAAAATGTATGGTGGGCGACAATTTATGCTTTACAATTTTCTCTGATCCTATACATCTTCCAGATATGACTTGTCCTCATATTTATACAAGTTTTGTATGCTCGTAATGTGTGCAATGTGGGTGTGGTCCAAAGCTTTTGCCCTCTCGTTAATAGAGCAACTCTTCAAATAGAATTTGTCTTTGAAGACGGAACCCTCATCACATCCTCAATACTTACTTTTGAGCACAGGGTCTTATTAACTGGAATGAATTTTTAATCAAACATCTCTTTCCTTGTTCCATCTTCTTCTTCTTCATATGGATAATCTGCCTCCTTCAATACTGAAGATTCCCCCCCCCCTACTCTTATACGAATAGTTCAGTGGGTATTTAACGTGCAAGGTGGTGACTCTCCTTTACACGGGGCCTCCATTTAATGTCCTATCTGAGGGACGGAGTGTTTTCCACTTAACCTAGCCTGCCTCTATGAAACAAGGGGAGGGGCACGTTATCTGCCCCTCCCCTTGATCCCGAGATCTTTGGTTCGACAGGCAGACACTCTACCGACTGAGCCACCTCGCTGTTCAAATGATACAAATCGATCTTTGAACTGAAACTCTATTGAGAATCCATCTCTATTTTTAAATCAAAAGATCACATACACAATATCACTCGAGGAGACAATGGTAGGAGAATCTCATGATGCCAACAGTGTAGTACTACAACAGTGAGGACAATATTGACTATAAGGTGGTCCTAAGCTACTGGTATCCCACTTTTGTTTAGAGAGAGAGGGGTAGATGTCTGAGTCTTCTATTCAGAATCACTTGCTGAGAACCCAGGTCTATTGTTCCTTGGTTGACTGGCCCGCAAGCTCCATCGACTATTGATTATTGATCTGTCGCTATTGATCCTGCCATCGAACGAAAGGGTGGAGATCCTATAGGAAACTCCTTGAGAGAAAGCATTTTAAGTGGGCTTCGTGGTGATTACTGAGGATGCGATGAGGGTCTATAAACTTGCATCGTCAGTACTAACCTTTTAACAGGCATGCTCAAATATCCAAGCTCAACCTGTGAGACATATCAAGGTTACTTCATGTACTCAAATACAATAGGTAATTAAAACATCTTTCTCAGAGGTCCTGTTTTGATGCTCAAAATCAACCCGGGTCCCTCTTTTGTTGCTTCTTAGGCTTTTCCCTTTATTTCTTAGCTCCTCTACTAGGCTGTGGTAATAGCATCTGAAAAGTACCTTGGCATCACAAATAAGATGTTAATCCAGTCCAATTACATAATTTTGTAAATTAAGACAAACTGGTGTATTAGAATAGAATAGAATAGAATAGAATAGAAATGGTTTTTATTAAAAGATCATCGTAGCCAATGGCTGAATTGCAATCCATTTCACAAGGATATATACATGCCGTGCAATACATTTGCAATTCAAATTGAAATAACACAAAATATGACATGAATCAAAAATCAAACATATATATATATATATACATTTCATAAAAATTCATTGATCAAATTCAAATTTAGTTTTTCAAAAAGAAAGAGATAGGAAGAGGTGTAGAGGAGGAAAAGAGAAAGAGAGAAGGGGACGAAAGAGAGAAACGGAAAGAGAGAGAGAGACGGAAAGAGAGAGAGAGAGAGAGAGGGAGAGAGTTGAAGAGGGAAAGAGACAGACAAAGGTACCTTATCATTACAGATGAGAAATTACTGTAAATATTTAAATAATTTAACAGTTAGAAAGATTGAGTCATTTATATGTTATGTATTGAAAAGCATGTTGTGTGCCGAGATCCATAAGGTCTTTCTGTAATATGAACTTACATGTACATGTCCTTCTGGGTTTTTTTTTCACATACAATATTATTAGACATAGTCTTTGATATCAAACATACTATTATTTTTCTTGATTTTAATTCAATAACACAATGAATTTCTTTGATTCCTTCAATCAAGCAGCCCGGTGAACAATACAAGCTCCGGTCCACACTGAGCGGCTCACAAGCCATGACCCAAGGCGACAAGCTCCGACAGCTCAAGGTCTCCAGGAAAGCAAGGTCGGCCACCACGGGCAGTCTGAAGTAAGAATCACAGATATGATTTCATAAATCATAAATATTGTCTCAAAAAGAAAGAAATCTATCCATTTTCATGTCGGCAAGAGGCCCTACGACACATGCTCTGGTGATAATTGTTCAGCTGTCAATTTTATACAGTTACCGAATTCCCAACTTCAGCCATGTACTGAATTTTATACCTAACCCTAACCATCTTAGGACTAAATAAAACCCAGTGCAATGTTACCAGAGCATGTGTCAGGTTTCTCACACTCATTTGATTAAAGGTAAAGACCAGTTATGGTCATGCGATTGCATTGTGAAAGAAACGTTGTGAAATCTATCAGAAAAGGTTGATCATCTAGCATATAAGTATTGGTGTGCACTGCAAGGTTCTGGAATCATCAAAATGATAAGAAATTTGGCCCTGTCTTCGTAAAGTTACAAGCAGTGTACACAGAAAGATATATATGGGACTATACACACACATGTGCGACACGAGTGTTTATCTCTCACAGACCATGGATAAACTAATTTACCAAATATATCAATTAGTAGGCGGTTTCCCGGCAAAATTTTTATCATCATGTATTAGTCAAAACATATTCTTTCACATGATTGGTAATAAGAGCTTCCATTTCATTTTTTTTTAATTGGGGTGTTTCCAATACTGGTCTTTACCTTTAACTTTGAATTAATTTTCTTTGTTTTAAACCATTGTAATCTTGTTACACTAGTGGCTACTGCATTCTATCATTCCTGTATACTTTATACTGCCTCTACTCGGGGAAGCAAAGGGTTAACTTTTGCATTATGAGTTGCAGCCATTAGTGAGAAAGTTGTCTTATATTTATTTTTTGTCAAATAGAAAAGACAGAAATAGGCATTTCTTGTCATTTGATACCGTAATTTAAGAGTCGATGAATAATGCTGGTACTGGTAGTATTGAAAACAATATTATTCTTGTATTCTAATGGTTTGAGTTTGCCAATTTCTGTTTCCTCTTCCTCCCTCTCTCTCTCTCTCTCTCTCTCTCTCTCTCTCTTGCTCTCTTTCTCTCTGCATTCTGTTACTCATTTTGTGCTTAGTATTTGTCTTTTGTAATATTTATTTGTTCTTTTATGCACCTTTCCTTCTCTTTCTCTCTCTCTCTACTCTCTCCCTCCTCTCTCTCTCTCTCTCTCTCTCTCTCCTTTCTCTCTCTCTCTCTCCTTTTCTTTCTCCCTCTCTCACTTATTGCATTCTGTTTCTCACATGTGCTTTGTATTTGTCTATTGTGATATTCATCTGTTCTCTTTGTGCACCTTTCCTTCTCTCTCTCTTTTCCTCCATCTTCTAGACCTGGGAAAATATTGTTTATGGGCCTGGGTGTTATTGGGATGAAAATGAACACGTCAAGGTAAATTAGGTAATTGAGATCTGTCTGCATGGACCCCTCAATTTCCTTACCAGAACCAGTTTTGCGAGAACGTTTGCTCTGTGGTTCATTCTTTACACTAATCGAACTTGTGACTTCCACCCTGGTCTCAACGTGTGACCAAATCTCAACCCTAATCCTTAATCTAGCCTAAACCTCATTGCATTTATCCCTATCCCTGGAGCAAATGTAAGATCAACCCTGAAACTAATCCCATTCAGACCATCAGAAATGCATGATATGGTTATCTTGAACAGTGTTCCTTAAATAAGCATTGGTAGAAGTGATGGGAATATCTAGAAAGGGAAGAGATGAAGTTGATTTTGTTCATTTTTTTTCTTCTTCATTTAACATTAGGTTGATATAGTGAACATTGTCTTTTGTAACATTTTAACACATTCAAGCCTGCCGTAGTGACAACCTTTCATTTCTTCCTGCCTATAGTGGTCACCCTTCATTGTCTACCTCTAAGATGACAATTTGTCTTTTATAACTTGTCTAGGAAAGGCCACCTTTCTCATTGTCCATTTGGCTGGCCTTTATAGACATGTTTGCCTGTATTTTAAAGGGATCCGGTAACTTTGTCTTAAATCCTTGATTTAGCTCATGCTGCAATGATAATGATAAACTTTTAGGTCAGTCAGGAACCCCATGACTTCTACAAGCCGATCGTTTGTCCGATTATCAAGATATTTATGATTTATAATTGAAATTAAATTTTGCGTTTGCCAAATGGTTTTCATAACACTACAGTCTATTTGGGAAACGAGTATGGTAAAACTGGTCACTCAAAGGGTTTTATTTTTTGGATGCACTTCTTGATCATTTTGAAGTGCAATTTGTTTATGGCTTCAATATAACACCATATCACAGACACTGATAACACGTAGGGCAGGTCATCTCAGTTTTAACATTGTTAAACAATCTTATTCTGATTGAATTGATTTATCATTGACTCAGGAAGAGGTTGAAAATTAAAAAGAAATATTATCAAATAAATGAAAATACATCTTTATTTTATGGAGGACAGCTATCTACAAGTTTATTCAGATAATGTTGCAATGTAATTTTGTGTTCATGGTTGTTTTTGTGGAATTGTGAACTTCTTATTAAATTTATAAGCAGTGATGATATAAATGTGGAATATAATGGGGGGGGGGTGTTAAAACTACTCTCAAATGTCAATTACAGATAAAGTGTTTCTGATTAGGAATTATTGGTTAAATCAGTGAAATCCATCTTTTTGAATCTTAATGTTTGTTTTTCTTCTTCTTATAGGTTAGATGAAGGCAAAATTCACACTCGATCAACCTCCTCACAACCATTAAGGTTAGTACCATCTATGGTTTCTCATATGCTTTCCATTTGTACTTCTAACGTTGAAACTTTGCTTTGAAAACGGTGTTTCTCCCCATTACTTCAGGCACCTTAGTATAGAGTGCTGAAGTGTGACGTCATCCAAAAAACAAAAAAAATATGGAATTGACCAATCTTAGCCAACAATTAACATATTCAATTGGTTTTCAACATTCCGACATTATTTTTGATGTTCTTTCGGAAAATGAAGAAGAAATTTCTAAATTTCTAAAAATCAATTTTTACGATGTCACATCTTCGGTATGTGTTAGTATCCAAAGGCAGAGCCAGGATTCTTATTCGAGATGGCATAAGTAAGTGTCCAAAATCCCCCCCCCCCCCCC
>BEXV01000802.1:109672-127951 GCA_003118195.1 Hemicentrotus pulcherrimus | reverse complement strand
CCTTTCTTGTAATCAGAGTGTTTTGTATTTATTTTCTTAGCCTGTGTGTGTATATATATATATATTTCTATATATATATATATATGATTTGAATTTTTAGTATTGCTCATTGTAAATAGAACTTTAATTTTTTTTATGAAATCACATCAATTGTCCGGCTATTCTTAATTTATCGGCTGTGTGTATTCCTATTTTAGCTTCTACTTTTTCTCCCTACATGTATATTCAGCTTATCGTGTATAGACATTAACAGATTTAAAGAAATTTGTTAATTCTCTGATCAGATCTAAATGCATTCCAGGCATAAGTTTCATTGCACCGTTTTAAGATGGCCAACTGAAATGCTCAAGTGATCACAATACATGTAGA
This sequence comes from Hemicentrotus pulcherrimus, assembly GCA_003118195.1. Lineage (NCBI taxonomy): Eukaryota > Metazoa > Echinodermata > Echinoidea > Camarodonta > Strongylocentrotidae > Hemicentrotus > Hemicentrotus pulcherrimus. The sequence continues at coordinate 127,582 of BEXV01000802.1, read as the reverse complement.
GGGTATTTTTTTTTTATTGTTTTGAATAATTTAGAATCATGTTATTTCATTGCTTACAATTTTGTATGATTTTTTAAAAAAAATTCCAGCTGTATCAATAGTGAACTTTGACCAATAAAAAAAAATGGAAAGCCTTCATACCACAGTCTTTTCCAGCAATGGCTCATAAAAAAGGGAAAAGGATGGTATAATGCATTCTTTTAATTTTCAACAAACCTCAGTCTTGTGATGACAGGGCAACTTGATGTGATGTGAATACAGTGCGATTGAAGCTCAGTTTTTCATGTATCCAACTGCCCTTACTCAAAAAGAGAAACTGTCTACTGTGAGAATTTAAAAACTTTGTTAAAAAAAAGGAGAAAATAATTGGCAAATGCTGAGGCTATGGTATGGAGGTCGTTTCATTATAACATTGACAAATTATATTACAACATTCCATTTATGAATACTGATAGAGAACATGGTCTGCTGAGAGCAAGCCAGAAAGGCTTTAAATCATTTCCTTCGGCATGGAGGTAACGTCCTTATTGCTCTCGGGATACCCCTCAATGAATAGTGTGTGTGTGTGTTACAGATACCTAGATAGGATTGCCTGACATTGCACGTAGACAGAGGGGTTTGTGTGTTTTTTAAATCACATTTTAGACACAAAATTTGCACGACTTAGCCTAGTGCTATTATACATGTATGTGCTGTAGTACCGGTATGTACTTTACAATAACGGTAAGCACATTGCATTACCGTAGACATTTCTGTGGTTGATCATTGCAATGTAGGCTGTAGTAGAACCTTCTTCATAGAGTTACTTTATGAGCTGGGTTTCTTCTACAATAAATGGTACTTTGTAATACCGGTATGTATTCAATATCTTGTGTTTCGTGCCAAAGACATAGAAGCAAGTTATTTCAGCAGATTCATCATCATTTTGTAGAATTTATGTTCTGCTTTCTTAAATCATTGGCTCTCTTATTACTTGTGATGGCTTTTAATGTTTGTGAAACATGTATAAAGTGGAAACTGAATGTATCAACAGTGTGCGCATCTGAGTAATGTCGGCAAGATGTGAAAATATGATTGAAATTTTAGAGTCAGAGATGAGGAGCCAACGTACCTCTCGTACGCGATCAATTGAAATAATGTAGCTCTGAGTGCCTTCAATCTTCTGGAATCATTCCATGTGTTTGTTTTTTTAGGCAGGTTCATTTGTTTTGTTAGGATGCCTCAATGACCTGTCAGTGTTTTATAAGGAAACAAAGAGGTGTAGTTAAAGCTGTATATTGTGGTATTGGGAAACACAACACTGTTTGCACAATGACCATGTTTGAACGTATGATGATGAGGATATCCACAGCATAAGACCACATTCAGTATATGACTCTATCGATAGTGACCAAATGTGTTTTCTTCGACTGAAATAGTGGATAACACACTTCAGATGTTGTTTGTGTGAAACACACGAGAAATCTTTGTTCAATTCCATTCAAAAGCCAGGGAATTTGTTGTTCTGTCCCCTTGGAAAATACTCACTATTATGAGATCATAGCCAATTTTTATGTACAGTATGAAATTGTCCTTTGTAGAAACAAATATTTGTTATCATTAAATCTGTTGGGCCAGAGCTGTTCATGTACTTTATTATGGCCACAAAATATACTCAGTGTAAACCTCCCCCTATCATTTTATCCAACTTGAAAGTAAGTATAATATTGCGAATTAAATCGTTAGGCAGGATAGAAAAGCATTTACATGTAGCAGCTTTAGCAGACTACCTATGCACAGAATATAATGGCATAATCAGTCAAAATATTGCACTTTTTGCAAGTAGAGTTTTATAGTATCCTATTCGGTATCAGTCTTGGATATATTTTTATAACATATAAAGGTCTAATCTGAAGAAGAAAACAAATATTAGTATAGAAACTTGCAGAACATGAAATAATGGAAATGTATGGGTTCATGGAACTTCATGCTGTATTGATAGACATTTATTGTGCTCATCATAATTTTTTTCTGCTACAGATTCATTTATGGTATTACACAAAAAGCACCAGAAACCGTTATTCAATTTTTGTGAGTGTATTCTCTCTTTTTTTTAAAAGACTTGCTTTTAGCGAAACCAGTTATATTGCTTGTATTCTACTCCTGATGGCTTTTTTTTTAAGAACTGTCTTTAGTGCGGGTTAAAACTTTGTTTTCATAAGGTACTAGTTTTATTGAATGTGCATTGTTTATGGTATTTGCTGGCTATGTTATACCGGTAGTCAAGAGGGGAGAACTTTCTGGGTAAGATCATCTCTTAAATTACAACAACAACAATAATAATGAATGGCTACTAATGTTGCTAATTTGATTTGCGAACTGTTATGCAAAGGAAGAAGACAAAAATGTATCTACTTGCTTAGTGGATCTCTTTTTGTCATCCTTGAAATAGTTCTCAACAAACTCTTTCATTGTTTGATTGAAATACTTTCCATATATTAAATAGATATTTCAGTTTTGCATGCATTTGGGTGAGTCATGGCTTTGATCACTTCAGATCCCATATCACATATGATATGTTATTGAGTATCATGAAGTTACATCAAAGTATCCTTACACTCATGAAAGCGCGATGGCTCGGTGGCAGAGCAGTGGTCTCATAACCGGGAGGTCCCGGGTTCAATAGCAAGTCGATACACTCGTACCCTCTGCTGAGGCATTAATCTTCATTTAACCCAGTCCCTCGAAGATGACCTAAAGCCATCAGTCCCCTGGTTGCTTGCTTACAAGCATACACTTGCTTTCTTACCAGCCGGGTCTAACAAACAACCAACCACTCGATATATGTTCTCCTCTAAGCTTTAGTGGGGCTATCAATATGATACAATCATCAGGGGGGGGGGGGGATTCACAAAGATCCTAAGTTGGACTTAACAATTATGGAAAGCCGCTATCATCATTCAAAATATTTTGTAAAACCTTTTTTTAAATGCATAAAATGTTGATTCAGTTCATTCATATTTTCTATTATCAAGGAGATTTCATGTTCTTGCTGTGGAATTTATGAAAAGTCTAAAATACTTCAATTTTTGCTTTTTGATATATTTTATCTGAAATGGCTCTCCATAATGTTTAAGTCCAAATTAGAGTTAAATTTAACTTAGGATCTTTGTGAAACACCCCCCAGATATATTAAGATCTTACTATGATATATACAGTATGGCCGGTAATGTATGGACCCAATAGCTTTGACTTGCCCATTTGAATTGATAATAACATCAAATGGGTAATCACTAGAATTTATAGCATGATTATTTGTAGTTCAATTGACACGATGACTTCCCTTTTGTTTCGCCTCCTATTCAGACATTGAAGAATTGCTCATTGTTTTCAAATACTCAAATTGTTTTCAAAACCTTTTATCCCTTCTGTAGTTCAACTATTTATGTTCGATCCTTTTTTATTCTACCTGATTTTACCTTACCTAATCTTCATTTTAGTGACAATTTTCCATTTCACTCCTTTTTTTTTTAAATCAATGTATTTGTGTACTATGTTCATTGAGTTAATATCTTATACATGTAGATCATGATTGCAATGCTAAAGAATATTTAGATATTTTGTTATTTTCTCTTTTTTTTTCACAGAGAGTTCAATATCATGCTATCTCTTACTACAGTGTTCATTTGTGTATACTTTTTTTATTTCATCATTATTTTTTACTAAAAATACAAAGCTTATTTTGCAGGGTAATTCAATATCTAGTACCCATATTCAGACAATTATGTATCTTAACAATTTCTTAACAATCAATAATCTTCTCTTATATTACACAGGCAAATTTAGCTTTAGTCTAAAAGGAATTTGTTTATCATTGCCTCAAGAAAATTGTGATTTTATTTTGAATACCAGTAGTGGATGAACATAATTTTGGCAAGAGCTATTCAATGCAACTGCAGGAGGAATTCATCGAATACTCACTATGAACATGACGGACAAAGAAAGAGGACAAAATATACAGTTCCTCAGGTAGACAAACAACATCTTTTCACTGCTCTTATGTAAAAATGTGTAGAACAGGTGAATATGCATGTGACACCTGTTCTACACATGTTTACTTAATAGCAGTGAAGGGATGTTCCTTTGTCTACCTGAGGAAATGTATATTTTGTCCTCTTTCTTTGTCCGTCATGTTCATAGTGACTTATATTGGGTGATGTAAGGTTGACTTGAAAGTTTGTGATAGCCTTTGCGAATACCCATATTAACTTTGCAGTGTTTGTTTGCGATAGGAATTAAGAGAGCCATTTAATTTGGGGAACAATTATTGCCAAGACCATTCCATGATTGTAATTAATAATGATATGATTTTACTGATCAAAATTTGATTTATTTTTTTGTGTGTACTATTCCTACTTATTATGTTAGATTAAGCAGTTTCTTGAAAAGTATATATTTTTTTTTAACAGTACGTTGTTTTATTTCTATTGGAAGTATTTGAGAATATGTGACAGGATGCTTTTTATGAAAGTGCTTAGAGGACAAAGGAATTTATGGCGTAAAAACTTTGCTCAATAATGAAGAAAAGTTTGGGAGATAGAGATACTTGTGTTCTTAATGCCACCCTGTCTGTTAAAAGCCAGAAGGTAGTTAATTCATATACTTTTACTTGGATTTAACACCTTTCTGCCTCTTAATGCACGATTCTATAAAAAAAATATTCATGTATAGTTTTTTTATTTTTTATTTCACATACCAGTATGAACATGTTTATCGTGTATTTTTATTTTGGCTTTGTGTGGTGTTTTATCTTGTTTTTAAAGGACTTACGTAACGCTGGGTGGTTTTTAATTAAAGTGCTTTGTACATCTATGCTTTATTTGATTGCAAATTGTTATCTGTCTAGTAGGATGTAGCGAAATGATCACAAGAGACTTGTAGGTTATTTTTGTACCATTTAAGTTGAAATGCCTATATTATGTGTATATAAAAAGATGAATTAGTCTAAGTGCAGAGCAATTTGTTTTTGTGACTGGATGTTATTGTTATGGATGACTGAGATATGTTTCAAATAATGTGTTGTTTTCTGTAGAATATTTAAGGAAACATGCAAGCTCTACTCCAAACATGTTGTCACAAAAAACAGTGATTTTTTTGCAATTGTATATGATATTTGAGACTGATTGTGAATATCACTCCTGCTATTAAACAAAGCTCTTGTTATTGCATATTGATCTGAGTTATCTTTGTTTTTTCTTTCTCATCTGATATGTCGTGTTTGTTTGTCTGTTTTGTTTGGTCCATGTCTTTTGGGTTTATGTTTACAGTTTGTCTTCTAGTGGGGTTGGTGGTTTTTGTTGTTGTTGGTGGTGGGGTGATGTAAGTGATGGTGTCCACAGTGCTGTGTGTGGTGGTGTTGTTGTTGGTAGTGGTGGTGGTGGACTGGTGGTTGTAATGTTTCTTAGTGTGGTTGTGCATGGTGATTGAAATGATGGTCTTTTCGTTGCTGTTGGTGGAGGACACTGGAGGACGTGGTAGCAGTGTGGTGGTAGTGGTTGTTGTAATGGGGGTGGTAGTGGTGTGGCATGTTTATGTTGCTAGAAATTGAGAGGTTGTGAAAGAAAGGACTTATGGAAAAAAATCAGGTTTAAATAACAAGTTGGCAACTTGAAGTTCAGTTTTATTGATGCCTTTGGCAACATGAAAAAAATTGTGTAGAGAAAACAAAATACCATACAGATTTACTAACATTTTCATACTTTCATAGACATGCATGTAAAGAAAACTTCAATTTAACAAGCAGAATATAAGGAATCCAAAAGAAAACAGATATGAAAAAAGTTTTTTTTTTTAAGAATGAGAAGAAGAAATATGCAAATTGAAGTATAATTAGCCGCAAAAGACAAATATATATTTTCATCATATCTTATCTTTGTCTATAAATCGTAATTAATATTTAGTTTTTATTTGGGGGGGGGGGCCGGGGGGAAGTATAATTGATAAAGAACTTCTACATTTCTTTCTTCTTTCTCTTCTTCTTTCTTCTTCTTCTTCTTCACCTTCTTCTTCTTCTTCTTCGATCTTCTTCTTCTTCTTCTTCGTCTTTTTCTTCTTTTTTTCAAGTTCTTTAAGTTCTTCTTCTTCTTCTATAAGTTCTTCTTCTTCTTCTTCACCTTCTTCTCCGGCTCGTATTTTGTTTTTTGTTTTTTTTGTCACATAGATATTCCCTCTGCAAAATATAGCTGCCCACCCTTTTCTTATAGTGGAAGTGTCTTCACACGCAAAATGGCCACTGATTAGAACGAGTTGGCGAAGCACTTGATTCTGAGTGTAAATATCTCTATTTCATGCAGTCTCCCATAAATGTTTGTGTAAGAAATGTTCTCATCTTGTGCCACTTTATCGAAGCCAGAAGTCTATTTTTTAGTGTAATTCGGGAAAAAACAAGCAAGAGGAGTGCCAATCGGCCTATCGGTACGTATCATTCATTGATTCGCACATAGTATTCCATAGGCTGTATACGATGGGATTCTATATTGTAAACACTGCTTCATGCTCGCCTTCTCCGCAAGTTGCACTACACAGCCTGTGCAGTGTCGGGTCATTGTGCATAAAGTCAATCGTAAATTGTCATGATTGTAATGCAATTCCAATCATTGTGCCAATGACTTATTGACATTATTATAATCATTAATCAATACTTGATTGATGCAATTGCACATGAAGCTTAGTTACAGGTGAACAGAACTGATCAGATGCATTCTTTCCTGGTAATTTCAATGATGTGATTTATTGTCATTGAATCTTAATTATCAATCTTTAAATTCAGGGATCATTTTGGTTTGTGTTTTTTTCTTCATGGTTTTTATTTTTTGTTAATGAATTTGATATTTCATTGGGTAGATCAAAGACTGCCTATTTTTAGGTCATAAACTGTATTAACTTGAGTTGAGCAGATTTAAGTTGGGTCTAATTAATTAAAGAAAAGGGGGCATATCACAAAGAAATTTTCAATGACAAATGACAAAAAATCAGTGACGAATCTGCTGATAACCAATCAGAAGCAAGGATTTCAGTATCTTATAACCAAAACTGTAATTTGTCACTGATGACAAGTTTTGTGAAACGCCCCCCCCCCTCCCCCTGATGAGTAAATTTACAATGAAACCAGAAACTTGTGAATTGCGCAAGGCTTAGTAAAATGTAATCAAACGTTGAAATAACTTTAGACCTAAGTGAATAAAGATTCATAACAATAATATCAATTATATCTTGTATTGACTTGTTTTTTGATCAGGTGATAGGTTGATAAGCAGTAGGGGCGCTGGTCCTAGAAGGAAGATCGCCCACATAAACTAGGATTTCCTCGTAAACGAACACAAATCGCATCCTAAAAATAAGGATCGTCCACATTTTGCAGACGTTTTTTTCTTTTCTTTCGCGCTCTGTGGGTGCAGGGTTCCTGATCCGCATGCTGGCAATGCTAAAAACAGATTCCGCGTAATGAAATACCCCTAGTTCACCATCTACTTTTATGGGTTGTCCATCTTCCTGAGGATTTATGGTCATAACATGAAAATATCTGTACAAAGTCAATGTGAAATTCATCAAGAAAATCATAGCGGAATCTTTTTTTTTTCGCACCGACAACACGCGGATCGCAAATAAGAATTGGAAATGTGTACGATCCTTATTTTTGAGGACACGTCTCCGCGCGTAGGAAGACGATACTTGTTTCTGCAGACAATCCTTATTCTCGGACCAGCGCCCCTTCTGATAAGTTTTGTTTTCTTGAGGTTACAATGTATAGTGATGGTGGGTGTGAGATTGCATATTTGGGTGGATGAAGTTTAATGATCTGGTAGAGCCTAGTGGTTTACAATGAGAATAAAAGGCAAGGTCTATTAGTATTTGGCTTCTGTTAGAACTTAGAGAAGCGATGGTATATGGTTCAGAAACCTGGAATTTCAAGACAGTAGGAGAAGGTATCTTAATTGAAGAGAACAGAAAAAGCCATGATATGGAAGATGCGTTTTATGGAGTTGTGTGCATTTTTTTTTACTATTCTGCATATGATATTGCACATTCTCCACTCCCTTGGGAGCATTCCAGGTAATCACATTATGTACATGCATGAACATGCTAATCCGACACAATACTGGGTACCTATCTAACACCTGGGTGGAGAAGAACAAGTGAGATAAAATGTTTTGCTCAAGGACATAAACTTAAGCACTTTGCTTTTGGAGATCAATTTTTTCTTTCTTTCATGAAAAATAAATCAACAATGATTTTTCTGCAAGATAAAAATCTCAAGTTCTGCCATGTACTTAACCTTTTCCCTAAAAGACACAATGGGACTTTATAGTCTACATATTAACTGCAACTAGATCTGATTAGGAAAACAAAATGTAAAAATGAAGAAGACAAACACAAAAATTCCAATCAATTGCAAAAGGGCAATGGCCAATCAAGATAATCGTTGCATGCAGCCATGAACTTATTTTTCAAAGGGCTAACTGTTAGCCAATCAGAATCATTGTTTCATATTTGCATTTGATTGCAAACCTTCGTGTTATGTGGTCCTAAAAGTTGCAGAATATTTACACAGCCATTGAACGTGCCACTGAAGGTGACCCAGACACAAAGAGTTTTTTTTGTAATCTGCATTTGCTCAAAATTTGGCAATTTTTTTTCCAGGGTGATTTATTCCTTCAACAATGTCTGCAAACACCGATACATCTGTCGGGCCAGGTCCAGATACAACACCACAGGACCAGCAGCCCTCGTCATCCAACCCTCCAGAATCCAATCCCCAAATTGGCAATCCTTCTGACAATCAGCAACAACAGGAACATCAGGAGAGCCCCCCACCACCCCCTCAACAAACTGCCGCACCACAAGTGGATGCAGAGCAGGCGTTGCCCAACATCCCAGCTGCACAGAACGCAAACAATGCCCGGGCCAACAACAATAACAACAACAACCCTCTTCTCAACGTGAGGGATCGTCTCTTTCATGCTCTCTTCTTTAAGATTGCTATCACCTATGCCCGAGCATTCCCTCCTTCTATTAGAAGATTCTTTGAATTTGCCATCCTCCTCAAGGTAAAGTAAGATAAATTAATCTGCTCTTATGAGTCTGTAAAATTCAAGAGTATCGCAATACAAAAAAATATGTCAAATAAATGTCAGAGCCTTAATTGTAACAATGATTAAAGCAGGGATGCAGGCAGCCACAAAAGAAATTATATTTCGAACCTCTACCGTATTTGCCGGTGTGAAGGCCTCACTATTTTTGTAAGAGAAAATATCAAAAAGTCTGGGTGAGGCCAATGCGCCACAATTGTAAAAAAGTCAAAACCATGAAAACAGCCCAAATTTGTACATGTGGGACTTCAGTGAAAGTTACTGGACATTTCTAGAATAACTGTCTAGAGTAACAGATGTCTTACCGACAATTTTGTGTTATATTGTTGACATAAAGGGCAAAGTTTTGTCAATCTCGTAAATAAACTTCATAACTTACCAACCAAACACTACTGATAGATCTAGATCTGTCAAAATCGGGAGTGTGGTCGATATACGGCGCTGCAGCCTTAACGCCGGCAAATACGGTATTGAAACAAAGATGAGTTGCAAGTTTGTTAATTTCTTTTGCTATTCGATATTCAAAATCTTTAGAGGCAGCAATGTAAGCTTTAATACCAGTTTATAATTATAGACTTGATATTTAAGCATCAGAAACAAACATGTTAGGAATATATCAATTTTCATAACCAAACAATTTTTTGAATATCAAAACATGAATGACTTTATTCTTCTTCTAATTGATATTCTTTATAAATATTTTAATTTATTATTATCATTATTGTACAAGACATAAGTCTCATAAACTTTACATTATGAAGATATTGTGTTGATGCTTTGTGTAATCTAGTTGCAAACATTTTAATTGACTTCTATGATAAAATTCTGTTGTTTATCATGTCTCCCTAAAACAGGCCTTGACAGCCCTATTCGTCCTCGCATACATTCACCGTACATTCTCTCGTTCACCAATCAACTGCCTGGCGGAGTATCGTGACAAGTGGCCACGCGATGGTATCCTTAGAGTGGAAATCGTAAGGAATCGCAGCGATGAAATTCCCATCTACGAAGTCTCGTATGGGAGAAGAAAACTAGGTATGTTGATTTAAAGTTGCCATTTGTGTAAGTCTTCTTAAATTTGGTAATGTTGTACAATAAATTATTCAAATGTGTTGGGGGAAAACTCAGGAGGGTTTTTAGCAATATAAGGTGGAGTGATAAAAGTAACTTCAACTTTTTGTGTACATGTTAAGGCTGTGCATAACCGTGTAATGACGTACTCGAGTACACTCTCAGGCTTATAGGCGAATACTCGAATAAATCGGACGCCATGTTTTTTTAATAATTTTTTTGATTTTTTTTTTTCGCCACCACCATACTAAGGGAGAAGTATCCCAAGTCCGTCTCCGAAAACTCAAGCAATTTTACTTCAAGTTGCAGTTGAAGGTGCAGATTTAATGATAATGATAATAATAGCAAACATGCTGTTTTATAAACCAAAGATGACAGAATAATCAATTTTCCTCCGAGTCCAAACAACTTTGAACCGAGTTTGAATGCCCTATGTTTGTGAAGTCCCATGTAATCTTATCTGTGTAGAGTGTTTGTATTGCTTGTGATATACTGCAAATTAAGTCAATTACGTTGCGATTATTATTACATGTTTGAATTTTGTTTGTGGACCACCCTGGTAATATTTCTTTTTAACTCGCCCATTGCAGGAGGCATGACAAAGATTGAAGACGACGAGACGCAGTATGCCAATATGACCATGATGCCGCCTTACTGGGAATACCCGGACATTTTAAAAGCGGAGGATGCACTGCGGAAGCGGGAGGAAGAGAGCGCAAATACCGTCCAGACATCGTTCTTTAACGGTCTCTCGTGGCAGACGACGAACATCACCATCGATCTGCCCTCCACGCAGAAGCTTGATAAGAATATGCAGCCGTTCCGGGAGACAGTGTCAGAGTTTGAAATGTTTACAAGAGCAGGTAACTACATGCTACTTTTCTTTTCTTGATAATACCGCAATTATACCTAGAAGATGTCACCAGATCAACAATGGGCTGAAAATTAACTGAAAATACCCTTAATTAAGCAGTGTGACTGAGGTCATGGCCTTAATGTGTTTTCTTGTCCTATAGAATAAAGCGAGTTCGTAATTTGGATTGGGGCATGGGCAGATCAAGGTCATTCGGACCCAAATTGTAAAACCATCGAGACGAATACTTGGATCATGCTCATGAAAGTTATGTAATCAGTATTCATTTATGCACCAACAGTACATTTATCTGATCGTTTATCAGGAAGTATTCTTCTCAAGAGGCAAACAAAAGGTATTCATGAAGCACCTCCATCACTTCGGCAGTGATTATTCTAAAATGCACACTTGGGAAGTATCCATCGTGTCAAAGATCTGTGGATATTTTTGGGTCATGAGTTCCAGAGCTATTTACGAACTCGCTTACTGATTGTGATATGACACTAGATCTATGCCCGTATGGTGGCTTTTCAGAATTTTAAATATGTCATCTTGCTCTACTAAGATAAAAATTAAGGGGGGAACAAATCAGTTTTGTCCTCAATAATTAAGTTTCAGTGTAACATACTTTTCCCAAAGCATAAAATCAGTAGTTGGTAGTATCCTAATCCCATCTTTGAAATTTCCTGGATAAGTTTCATCTGCTTGTGTGGACATAACGAGCCAAGCAATTACTCAAACAGTTTCTTGTTGTCTGCTGCTTTGAGAGATCCTGTCCTTCCTTTTCAGATTTATATGTCATTATTTTTTTTTTTTTTTTAAACTTTATATGCAGTTTGGCCAGTTGATGAGTACATCATGGAGTATTCATTGGAATATGGTTTTCTGAGGCTTTCATCCGGTACAAGGGAGAGACTAGGAATACCTGTCATGGTCATTCAACTGGGTAAGACTCATTGAAGAGAACTTGTCCTCAAAACACCTTGGCGAATTTATGATAATATTTGAATAGGGGTAGTATGGTATTGCTTTTCCCTCTTTAAAGGTAATACTAAGTTTTGGTATGGGGTCATGAATTTGATTCAAATGAACATACTGGAAGCATATGTGATTTTACAATAGTCAATGATCGTTGTCGCGGTTGAAATCTAAATAAATAAATAATACACTCTTTATGTTGTATAGCTCCCTCTCAAGACTGATATTACTTAAGCTTTAAAACAATGTTTCTTGACTACAATCGACCGATTTGGTATCCCCGTTTGGAAATTCAATATCAGAACTGTATATTCTGAGATTTTTCGTGGTCACTGCTACCATGGAATGGCCTTGGGCGCTATTTGAAATATTCTAAATTTACCGGGAGCACCTGTAAATTGTTATTATTCCATTTTTTCAAAAGCAGAAGTGTTTTAGAGGCTAATTTTCGAGTGCTTACAATATATCCACAGGGGCATCCAAATTTTTTTTTTTAATTTTAAAGAATTACTATCCATGCAATTTTTAAAATTTCCCAAAACTTTGCATCACCTTTAATAAGCTATTATTGGGTCAGATACATGTAGAGAGATGTCATTGTTTACGTCATATAATGTATTTTTCCTCAGGGACACAATAACAAAGTTTTGACATGCTCCAAATATGGTTTCTGTCGTGCAAACAGCTTCAGGAGGTTATGCCAATACATGAAAAGTTTCTTTGGCTACGTGTAGCAAATATTTGCTTTATCATCAATTGATTCATTAGTTTTGTGAATCATTCGTCATTGTATTCTTTGACTCGATTTGAAATTATGATATTGCAGTTTTTATGTATGAATGACAATATTTTCTTAAAGGTAAAGACCAGTATTGGAAACGCCCCAATTTTAGAAAATGAAATGGAAGCTCTCATTACCAATCATGTGAAAGAATATGTTTTGACTAATATGCCTACTAATTGATATATTTGGTAAATTTGTTTCTCTCATGGTCTGTGAGAGATATAGGGTGGTCCCATATACATCTTTCTGTGTATAGTGCTTGTAACTTTACGAAGAATGGGCCAAATTTCTTATCATTTTGATGATTCCAGAACCTTGCAGATGCTAGATGCTAGATGATCAACCTTTTCAGATCGATTCCACAACGTTTCTTTCACCATGCAATCGCATGACCATAACTGGTCTTTACCTTTAAGTAATGAAAGGAAACAAGAGTTACATGCTTAGATATTTTGTATGGAATAACATCAGGAAATCTCTTTGTTGATAATTCTAGTGTATAGATAACTGCATTTTCTGAAGTGTTTGATGTTTCGCTCTACATGGAATCTTAATGTCTTCTAAAATCTCTGTTGACAATGCTTAGACCCAACTCAAGATGATTGCTTTGGTGATTCTCTAAGTCGATTCCTCCTGGATGAATTCCTTGGTTACGATGATATTCTCATGTCCAGTGTCAAGAGCTTGGCAGAGTATGAAGACAATAAAGGTATGTTCAAATTATTTTTCGCAAAGCCAAATCAAATCAAGTGTCTGATAATTCCTGTAGTCAATTGCTTTTATTCAGATCCCCCAAGGCTTTCAAAGACTTTGTGGCAAGTTATTAAATAGTTCCCATCAGTGAAAGCAGATAGATATGAGCAAGTTTACTGAAAATGTTTGAATTTTTTAATTCAACATGATATATAAAAGTTCTATGCTCAGATTACCTTGTTACATATCAATGGCTTTCAAGCTTTCATTGATCACTTTAAAATTCAGATTTTATATAACAGGCCTGATAATTACCTGATTTAGATTGTTTTTTTCTGTCTTTCTTCTAGATTTAAAAAAAAAAAAAAAAATCTTCCTGATTTTTCCCTTATTTTCCCCCGAACCCTTTTTTTTTTTTTCTACTCAAGGGTTGGTGGTTAAAAAAAAAATATCACCCCTGATATAACTGATATACAATACAACTGCAGGTTCACCATTTTCACATCTAGAGTGACGTCAAGTATTTGTGATATAAGAATTTTAAGGACCTTGTTTTACTCATCTTGCTAATTAGCATTGTGACGGCTTTCAGTTTAAAACTTGTAGAACCATCTCACCATCTCTAACTTCTTCACCATTTAAAACATTTCCCTTCCAGGCTATCTGCGGAATGTTGTGACTGGAGAGCACTACCGCTTTGTGAGCATGTGGATGGCTCGTTCCTCGTACATCGCTGCCGGGTTCATCATGCTCATCTTCACCATCTCCATCTCCATGCTGCTGAGATACTCTCATCATCAGATCTTCGTCTTCATCGGTGAGTAGAACCACAATTTGAATCTCAATTTAGATACATGGTAAGTTATGGATCAAATTCTGTTTGTTATGTTTTCATTACCCTGAGCTCCATCCGGATCCGGGGCTGGTTTGTTACATTTGATGTAGGAGATTGAAAGTTCTTTGGTATGTATACTATTGGGTATCTTTGCCTCAGATTCTTTTTTTAAAAATCCTAGATTCAGCTCATGCTGCCATCGTAATTATAAACCTTTTGGTCAGTCAAGAACCCCATGACTTTTACAAGCTGATCGGCTGTCTAATTATCAAGATATTTATGATTAGAATTTGAAATTTCAAAAAACGTTTTTAAAACACTACAGTCTATTGGGGAAAATGAGTATGGTAAATCCGGTCACTCAGAGATTTTTACTTTTTTGAAGCAATTCATGATCATTTTGAAGCCCTACATTTTTGTAGGGCTTCAATATTACACCATATCACAGACACTGATATCACGTAGGGCCGTGCATCTCAGATTCGTAAAACTGGAAACATTGTTAAACAATGCCTTTAAAATTTGGAAAATAATGCGGTCCAGACATACACTTTGGGTATTAAATACTCACATATCCTAGACATCTGTTGGTGTAGAACCCTGGGTCCAACTAATTTGTGATTTATAACTGATGTTTGTTTTCTTGTTTATTTTTTTGGGGTACAGTGGATCTTCTTCAGATGCTGGAGATGAATACAACAATTGCCTTCCCAGCTGCTCCTCTCCTCACTGTTATCCTAGCTCTAGTTGGTAAGTAGGGATACCTCATGCAAACATTTCTTTCTGAAGCATGATATTCAACTCTTGACCTGGTAAAATATCTGGGTCATACACATAGACAGGTCATACCAGTGTCGCCACGTGAAAACTTTAGTAATCGTTCACTTTGTCAACAAAAACATCCACTTTTTTCAGCAAAAGTAATTAGAGATTTTGTATGATATTTCCAAGATCTTCTGTGTGGATTTTATTGTAATATGTTGCCATAAACAATTACAAGAGTTTAAAGGTTTGACAAAACGCGGACTGGCAAAACGATGCCAGACATTCTGGGATTTATGCTTGGCATTGTAAGTGTTCACCCCTTCATTATTTGTATACAACACTGGGATTTTGATTCAGGTAATTTCCTTTATTTAAACATATTTGTTTGTGGCTAACACCAAGTAAATAAGATCGATTGATCGATCTGTATTGAAAAACAAGTCAGACAAAATATTGGAACCAACGGGGCTTGAACCTGCATCTACTGCTTGCCGGGCAGGTTCCAAGATTTGTTCTGACTTGTTTTTCAATACAGATCGATCAATCGATCTTATTTACTGGGTGTAAGCCCCAAACAAATATGTTTAAATGATTGAAATTTCTCCCAGGAAGCATTACATTTATAAAAGGTAATTTCCTGTTGTATAGTATTGGCCCCTTCTGGTAACAGGAGTAGCTTCGGTTAATCTATTACAGGAAATAAAATGTAATTGATTACCTCCTTTCCATTTGTTTGTTCCTAGCGATTTGGCTTAAGATAAAGTTGAGTTCTGGTCAGACGATTGCATTGTGACAGAAACCATGTGGAATCGATCAGAAAGACTTGATCTTGTAGCATATAAAGCCATGCTTTTCAGGGAACATTTTTTCTCTGACGTTCTTCCACACTTGCATAATAACAATGATAATGCTCACAGATTATTTTTCACCTCTCCCCAGAACTTAACCTTCTCTTTAAGTGCAGAATATACAATTCTGCATCAGTATACATAGTGAATATGGGTTTTAGTGAGGGAAAGGGCTAGGAATTACGGAGAGGCCCTAGGGTCAACGTGGGGGTCAGGTGTTCTTACATTTGATTTGATTTATTGATTTCTGCATCTTTTTTTTTTCTTTTCTACATCATACATTTTCATGAACATAATATGGTTTGATACAATATTTTAAGTGTATAATAAACAAAATTAAACAAATATATTGAATGCATATCTAACATACATTAGATGCAGGAGGGCTACAGAAATCAGCAAAATAGCTTGACGTGCCCGCAGCCCTCAACTTTATAGATACAACAATAAAAATATAAATAAAAAAGAGTGTGACTTGCAGAGAAGAGAAGAAAAGGAAAGGGGAGAGAAGGAGCGTTGGTAATAAAACAATAAATCTCATACATCTGCTGATTCAATACAGGTTCATTCATGAATGGATAAACGATGCTAGGTCATGAACGATTACACATCATTGTTGAATTACACATCATTGTTGACTACATAGTACTTTGTAACTTGTTGTTCTTGTTTGGTTGTACTTCGGTTGATATACAGTTGCAACTAAATTATTCATACACCTTGTTAATTTAATGTTATTTTTCTTTTCTTTTCTTTTCGTAACTCAAGAGTGAAAGGTGGACTGTTTGAATGAGGGCCTTTGTTGCTTATTTGTAGGCTGAGTGAAAATATGGCAGACATTCAGGGGATTTATGCTTGGCAGTTTAAGTTTTCACCCCCTTCATATATGCATACAATACTGTTTGATTGTGTATCAGGTATGGAAGTGATCATGTCAGAGTTCTGTATATTGTATATCCTCTCTCATGAAATGTAATTAAAACAATCACTGCCTTTCCATCAATTGTGTATCAGGTATGGAAGCGATCATGTCCGAGTTCTTCAACGACACGACCACAGCATTCTACATCATTCTCATTGTGTGGGTGGCTGACCAGTACGATGCCATCTGCTGTCATACTCAAATCACCAAGCGGCACTGGC
Source organism: Hemicentrotus pulcherrimus (assembly GCA_003118195.1). Taxonomy (NCBI): domain Eukaryota; kingdom Metazoa; phylum Echinodermata; class Echinoidea; order Camarodonta; family Strongylocentrotidae; genus Hemicentrotus; species Hemicentrotus pulcherrimus. The sequence goes on along the minus strand of BEXV01000802.1, from coordinate 110,484 downwards.
TAAGGTAAATATCCATCGGCTAGATTCCAGTCCTTTTCTGTCTCGCTCACTGTGTTTCGAATTTGATTATTTGTAGATCATTTGACACTGTTTGGGGGTTCCCCAAATAATACATGTAAGTGTTATTAATCACCAGATAAGCCTTCAGTTTTATGACCAAGTAGCTTTTAATTTGTAATGCTCTGTCCGTTCCCCATATGGTAAACTTCTTATCTTACATTTGCACCACCCGAAAACTCATGGAGAGACGAGAGGGTATCTGTTGAGTGGACCACGGGTTTGCTGTGTACAGACTTGTACACCCATTAATGGTGCTTTCCCTAAGTCTGGTGTCAGCAAAATATGACCTTCTGCTCATGGAAACTGCAGACCTACCCACTCTAAGTTCCAGTATTCATTGTTAAAAGTGAATATGTTATGCATCAATTTGTTATATAATTGAAATCCATCCAGGCAGATTTTAAGCCTTTTGAGTTCTCACTCTTTTTATTTAGAGTTTGGTCATAAGTACATCATATACAGTCAAAATGGTATATTAGTTCCAGTATTCAATCCTTGCCATTTATTTACCTTGTCTGTGCTGTTGTTCTATTCTTCCTTTGCAGATTTTTCTACCTATACCATTTTGCATTTTATGCGTACCATTATCGCTTCAATGGGCAGTATAGTGGCTTGGCACTCATTACATCCTGGCTTTTTATTCAGGTAAGATTTGTTTTATTATGATAAACTTTAAAGCGATCCAGTAACTTTGTGTCAGATACTGAAACAAAACCCTGGATTAAGCTATTAGGTCAGTCAGGAACCCCATG
>BEXV01000802.1:63461-73657 GCA_003118195.1 Hemicentrotus pulcherrimus | reverse complement strand
GGGGGGGGGGGGGGGGCAAGGGGACAGCAGTCCCCAAGCATCCCTGTCAGTACGCCAGTGCACGACGGTGATATGACATTATTTAGATAAAGTAAATCTTGTATTCAAATGATTCTTGAACACACAAAAATGCATTTAAATATTAAGAGAAGCCATGCATTTCCCGTCATTTGTATGTCCGTCTCGATCTGTTCGTTTTCGGTGCTCACAGCATTCGAGCAGGGGCGGCTGAACGAATTCCTAAGTGAAGGGGGATGGGCATCAACAAAAAAGGGCACTTTCTAAAAAAAAGGGCATCTGCAAAGGGAAATCTCAAGGCAATTTTTTTGTTTCAATAGACATTGGTATATACCCCTTATTGTGATTACATTATCAGGAACGAATTCAAATTTGGTTTTTAGTCTACATCAAACAAAATGTTTTGCCAGTCGGATGTGATGGTCTGAATATTCTTTTGCAAGCGAGCGATGACAACATTTAAGATTTATGACGTCGCAGTGCGAAAAAAATACATTTTATACAGAGGGGGGACCCAATCCTTGAGGTGTAAGCACATTCTCATAACGGAAGACTGAAAAGACCTTTGATAAGTATAATTATATCACATATAAATGCCAGCGAATAGCTCTTAGTCGCTATAGATTAGGGGCACGTTTGATGGTGAGAGGAAAAGGGAACACTTATCAAAAGGGATGAGACACTTAGAAAAGGAGTATGTGTCAAAGGAGTATGTCTGTGTGTTTAAGACACATAACAAATTAGTTGAGGGGCGTGCCCCTGTGCCCCTTTCCCAAAATGAATCAGCCACTTATTTTTAAATGGTTATTAATAAATTCAAGACTGAAACATCACAATTACATATTGCGTATTTAAAAGATAGCTAATATTGGTGTTATTTCATTTTTGAAAATAAAACTTTATAACTGCGTCAATGAAGGGATATAAAGGGGGGAAAAAAATCAACTTCTTAACAACTTCATTAATTAGAAAAAAAGATTTTACAATCAACAGGACAGACTGCTTCCAAAATTGTCTTTACATTCCTTTTATTCTGTTTCATTCTCCCTCCCTCTTTCTCCGTCTACACCCTCCTCTCTCTCTCTCCCTCTCTCTCTCTCTCTCAGACTCTCGTTCTCTCCTTCCTGCCTATATCCTCCCCCCATTCACTCTGTATCTTTCAGTCTCTTCTTTCTACACCCTCCCTATCCCTACTCTCTCTGTCTCTTTCTCTATCCACTTTCCTTTCTCCAACCCTGTCCCTCTACCTATTTCTTCTTCAATCCCAACCAAACTCCCTTTTCCTTTCTCTCTTCCTCTCCCTCGCCTTTCCTTTCTCCCGTCCCATATTTTTCTTTCTCCTCTCATCCCCCACTCTCTCCACCTCCCTTTCTCTGTCATCCCTTCATTTCATTTCTCATACCTTCACCCCCTCTCTCCCCCTCTCTCCCTCTCTCTCTCTATTACAGTGGACACTATAACAAAAGAGCCTTTAAGAACTTCTGTATTTTATGAAAAAACATAATAGCATAATATATTTCCATGTTAGCTGTCGAATCCATCACTGTCAACATTATGCAGTATGAGAGCTAATTTCCAATAGATTTAATAAACTAATCACGTATAACCTTCACAATGTTTGAAAAAAGTGGCTTTAAACGGCCCTTTTCCAAATACTGCAGGCATTGGTGTTAATTCATAGAACTTTTACACACCTCTTCATAAATCTGGGCATAAAATGTTAAAATAATACTGCACAGTTACACAATTATCAAACCCTTCGCCGAAGACTTATAAATCACAATGATGATTAGTTTGAGGTCTGTTTACCTGTAGAGTCAATCAATTGGTAAATATGTTTGTTTCTTCTTATTTATACAATATGTACAAAATAAACAGTAATATTTCCCTCGCAAACAAACACAATTGAGGTAATTTACAGCGTTGTCCCAAGACGAGAAGTGAAGCTATACTGAGATTTCCTTTCGTTGGGATACATAATGAGAAAACCCCAGAAAGACAACCCCACAGGACCTAATTGCTTTCAAAAGACAGATTTTTTGAGGAATCTAAAAATTGATTTTGATTTTTTTTTCTTCTTATTTATCAAACAGTTAATACATTTCTGATGCTACACCAACATATAATGTTACCCAAATATAAGGGTTTCAGAGTTTTGCATGCAAATAGACAACCAGGATAGAGATTTTAGAATGAATTCTCGCTGCATTTATCATTTTCAGTGAGGTCGGACCGACTCTTTAGAGAACCCACGTTGAGCAAAGCAGGCCCACAACTCTCAAAGCCAAACACTGTTTCACGTAAAACCCTGTTAAAAAATGAAATGGTTAAAATGACCCCCCCCCCCTCCCCCACCCAATGGGCTTATCCAAAATGATCACATGACATGAAATTATTCAATGATTCATCTTAAACCTTCAACACCTTGAGACTTATCAATGAATATACTGCTGCATAATTACAATTAACACCGTTAGTGGGATTTCAATGAATGATTACAGAACCATAATTTCTACTTTTTTTTCTCCTTCATTTTGGTTTAGGAGGCGGGAGGGGGGTCATAACATGCCCCTTTCCCAAGAGATATTCCCCAGCCTCCTTATCATGCATGAATTTTCTAAAAATAGCAGGCTTGATATTGATGTTTCACAGAGGTGGGAGGATTAAATCAGTTTGTTTTTCTGACACATAATAAACATTGAATCAAAACCTGTGTGGAGCTTTTTTTGAATAAAAAAAATGGATTTACGTAGAAAATTTGCTTTGATATACAGTGTAAAGTTGGAAGAGGAAAGGCGAGATGCAGTCTCCTAGGACCCTACCCCTATACTAATCTGCTACTACATGTGCCTGACCTAGTGCTTGATTTAAAATATAAATACCAGTAATAAAAACATCTGTTGCTGGGCAAGCCCCAAGCTACGTGAGCTAATAGATACCATCAGAAAACATACCGTTTCGGCTCTTTGCAGATGATATAGAGAATAGGTGCATACCTTTCGCAGAATCAGACCAACCAACATTTTCGCCATGTGCATGACTTTTATAAGCAGCATTTGCATCACATGCAGGGAAGGAAAATTGGAAATGAGATCAAAATGCAGCAAACGGTAAAAGCAGATTTTTGCAAGGTATAATTATTTTTTACTTTACAAGTACAAACAGTGCCTCCGGGAATTTGGTGGTAGAGGCAGTGGCCGGGTTTCTCATACCTCGTAATGTGCTGCGCAGAGTGGATTCAATACATGTATAACAATCTATTAACCCGATTTGTAGTCATTTGTAGGAATTTCTAAGCGAGATCCTTTAGCCCTATAGTGGCTACACTACAGTAGAAATGCCCTCATTCACTTACATAATATTTGGAAGAGGTGGATTAAAGTACCTCTACCATTACTATAGCAATCAAACAAATCAATAATCAAATTTAAATATTGTACAAAATCATTCCAAAAGTGTATACAAATGATACATGAATCACTGTTACAGCTCGTAGATCTAATCAGTCATCAAAATATTCAAAGATTTACTACATATCTTCCAATCAAATCTAAACTAAGTAATACTGCATACAAAATACAATGATTACATACTAATCAAAGACTCCTTTACCATTGACATAAATTGCCACAGAGCTAAAGTTATAATTTGATAAATACATTTCAGAAATTCATGGTCAAAGGGGTTAAAATGACATATTCAGTTAGCCTTCATGATACCATATCAATATCTCACTTGAATTCACCAAGTAATTATTTTCATTTGGTATTTCTCAGGATTGAACACAAAAAAAAACTCATAACCAATGATGAGTTACATGTACATAAGATTAAAAAATACAAATGATACATGATCCGTTTGTTAATCTCTCCACAAATCCAATTAGCAGAGAATCATTTAGAGTCTACCACAAAACACCGCAAATTCATACCTCATGCTAATAAATATCACTAGTTACACACAAACAAGAACCATCAGGGAATTAACCACATATACCATCAAATAAGCCGTTACTTTCCATGTTCTTTAACATGTGGTACTATACAAATTTGAGATGGATTACTTTTCCTCCCCCCCCCCAAAAAAAAAGGTTCAAATTCAATTGCCAATTTGCGGAGTGTCTAAACATTGAAAGGGAAATTGATCCTTTATTCAATAATAGATAGGTTTGTGACTTTTTCTCTAGAGAAGGAGCTTTTATACTTATATCATAAGACCCAACCGTAATTGATAATGTCTCTTAATCCATTGCATAATTACAAAACAAAAAAATTGGGTACATGGATAATAATTAATACAAAAACATTCAAGAGCTTTTGGTGTCCTTTTACCTCAAAATAATTTGATAAAACTTAGACTCATACTAACGGTATGTAACTATGGTTTCAAAAGGGGAGCCTGGCAAGTTGTGCCCCCCCCCCCCACCTCCCTCCCTCTCTGATCCCAGTGGTTGGATGCATAAAATGGCAAAAACGGGCAATTACAGGGTCGTGGGGGCATGCCAAAATTAAACATTTCTTTTGCAACGATGAACAAAATAATTCAGCACTTCATAATAGAAAGTACACGGTAATCCGCTCAAATATGAACAGTCCCACGGTATAAGAGAATAGGAAAGTATTTTAGCTCTACAAAAAAGCTTCATTCACCAAAGCAATCAACATACTGGCCATTTGGCACAATTTTCATCATAGGCTCTTGATTCATGTACCCTAGCAGAAACTCCATTTTCAAAAATCACACTTACTTTTATCACAAAGCACATTGAAAGACCACTTACTACTGACAACTAACATAAATAAAAAAATATATAACAAAGTAGTACCACTGGGTTGAAATAAGCAAAAAAAGATTACACATTTGTCTATTTGGTATCATGTCATTAAACATATATGAGGTTAAATAATTCAGATTTTTATTGGTCTCTATAACTGCGCATAAGGTAAATTGATATCCATAGTTTGATAGTCATATATCAGCGAGTTGTTGCCGACTTCGTATCAAATATGGTCAAGCCATGAAGCATCCTTAATTATTGAATGAATGAATAATTGAATAGATAAATGAATACAATTATATATGATATAATTAAGAGCATACATGTACATGTACATGAGTTGAGTATAGGGTGATATGTGCAGGTCAGTTTGAGTTTAAAAATCAACTGTTGATATCTTCAACTTTAACTCGTATCTCATGCAGTGTCTCCACGTCTGTTGAGAGCAAGAAGAATGTTAAAGGTATTAGGTAACTTTGCCTCTGATTCTAAACAAAATCCTGGATTTAGCTCATGCTTCAATCATAATCATAAACCTTTGAATTCAAAAATGAATCTCATGACTTTTACAAGCCAACTGCATGTTTGTTTCTCATGACATCTAAGATGGAATTCTAAATTTCAAAAACCGTTTTCCCAACAGTTTATAATAACACTATTGTCTATTGGGGAAAATGAGTATGCCCATAGCATAGGCCTTGACCCCATTTCACAAAACTTGTCATCGGTGACAAATGACTGCTTTCGTTATAAGCTAGTGAAATCCTTGCTTCTGATTGGTTATCAGCAGATTTGTCTCAGATTTTTTGTTGTTGTCATTTGTCATTGAAAAAAGGCTTTGCGAGACCGGTCCCTGTTCTTAACCCGTTGACTACTGAATTATCTTATTCCCATAGGCTCAACAGAGGGACCACCATGTTCCCGTAAGCAATGGGTTAATTAACACGTTTTCATATAACCCCTCAATAACCACAGACCCATCAATCTAACCCATCTCTTACCTACCCTGATGTAATTCTAATCAATTATACTCCTAGATTAAATGTTCAATTCTCTATCTTATTATGACCCACATTTCTTTCAACTTTCTTGTTTCACGTTGAAAATGCTATACCCTTATATTGTAATGGATTTGAAACGTTATCTATCAAATGTACTCTGTAGCAGATTCCCTATTTTAAAAAGATGGATAAACTATGTTGCCCAAGCAAATCAGGGAACCTTTTTGGTAAATAAAGTATATAGGAATTTGGCAAGAAACTGCTCAATTTAAGAGGAGATGATAATACATACAGAGAAAAAAGGAGGAAGATAACACATGACTACAAGGCAGTGACAAATGTATTAGAAGATGGATTTTACATTTGTTACATTGTCAACTTGCATGCTATAGCAGCATAGCAGGTGTGAAAATATAAGGTCTTTGAATATGTCTTTGTCACTACACTGACTTAACGAGAAGAAGAAGATACATCGATTAAAGATGAGTTTTCTTGTGCGGTAATCAGTGCGGTTACTCTGTCGACATGTCAATGTGAAGTCCTCTTGATTTCAACACTATCGGCACAACTCACTCAACAGACTTACAAATTTAGGGTCATTATTTTTTACCATCTCTAGCGATCTTCGCTTGTTCATGAATCTCTGATAGCATGTGCCAATAAGCTTGATAGTCATTTTAAGAAGAACAACTGCCTCCTATATCATATCTTCTCAAAAATGAGCTGACTGAACAACTCTGCCAACTCATTGCTATCAACGAAGATCCGATTGTCTACTGTGAACATCGGCATCAGCACTAGAATCTACCCTGTAGTACAGACAAGCATCATTACTGTTAAATAAGACTTTTAGTTTCCAACAATAAACTTAACATTAAACAAAACAAACAAAATGTTACTCCCAAGCTTCACCGACAACAAAGAGTAAGAAGTCATTCAGATTTAAAACAAAGTCTAGACCCAAAAATCAATCTACATTCATGAGCTAGAAGTACATTTAGACTATGACTACCTCCATATTCTATTATTCACAGATAAATTTCTATAATAGATTTATATAGATTTGCAGAAAAACTCCACAAAACAAGAAACCACAACATCCCTGAAATCACTACATGTTTGGTTGATACTTGATTCACCTATACCGTATAATACAGTACTGACCTTTTACATGTGCTTGACCATGCACTTACTGTAGGCTTGAAGAACGCACAGTGACAATCATGAGGTCACATATTACAAATTCTTGACTCCTGAAGAAAGAGCTGTACGATGTATTTTCGAGAAACAGCTGAAAGCTTTGGACCAAGGTTCCATGCCATAAGTTTGTGTAGTTACTAGTCCCATGGTCGCATTCCTGTGTGCAGTGCACAAGGCTTAAAGGAAGAATGAGTACAATTCTGGTCATTTTGACCGTTCCAAAACCTCACAATATACACAAATTCTGATGTGCTAAACCTTTCCCAATTGCTTTTTCCACACAGGAATTGCTTGACCTGATCTCAACTTTTATCTTCTATCCACGGAGACCCTAAGGTTTCTTCTCCCTGTACAGGTGTACTGCTACACCAGGATTCCCCATTCTTGTGAGTGAGTTCTTCACGTCTTCATGTGTTTAGGTGGCGACTCTCCCACACGTGGCCTCCATTTAACTTCCTATCCTAAGGACAGAGTCTTTTTCTATTGTAACCTTGCTTGTGCCTATGAACGGGCATGAGGGCGTGTTCACACGCCCCAAAGGTTTTCAATCCTCTGCGTCTGCTTGATACGAACCAATGATCTTTGGTTTGACAAGTAGATGGTTTAGCAACTGAGCCAACTTGACTCTGAAGACCATTGCCAGGAGGTGAAAGGCCACAGTGTCTAGTCTATGCAAGCAAGTCGCCGAAATCATCTTTGTAATTTTTTTGCTGCTGAAGTGAAAATTTTCCTTTCTTTAAGAGACATGTGAGTACTGATAAAGCTGACAAATAATTGTGAGCTTCAATTTTTACTTTTTTTACTTCCTTATGGAAGATTATCACAGAAGTAATTTGACATGAAAAGGGTTGGATGGTCTTGATACCTACAGACACATGGACCAGTTTTGTAGCTGAAAAGCTGAGCTCACATATATCCTTTATTAGCATTGAATGAAATGAATTAACAACATTCTGGCCCAAAACTGACAAAATAGAAATTATTATATCATTCTTAACAATAAATTACCAAAATCAGACCGACACGATGGGAATGATACCGGTACTTGAAAAACCTCAAGCTTGGGTTAATGCCTTTCTGAATCTCACTGTAAGACGAAATGTCTCATGTTATACACTGGCTCGAAGAAAACTTGAAATTTGGTTAACGCCCTTCTGTTTTTCGTTGTAGGACAATACGTCTCATGCTTAACACAGAATTGACGTATTTGTAGAGTTTAATAGCCAACCATACTAAAAACCATCACAACCCTCATTGCACAATGTTTCTTTGGATACGGTCACCGGGTGAAGAAGCTTCTGAACCTTTGCGGAGTAATGCTTTCGGTCAAAGAGCACCGTCTTTTCTCCGCTCATTCAAAGTCTTGCATTCGTAGGTTCGTTTGGTGTCAGCATTCTTCCAAGTACCCGCCCCACCGGAGACGATACGTCCCCGTCCGCCACGTGACCGTCTGGCTTAGGGCGCCCTCTAAGAAGTAGAAGATGAACATGGTCTCCCGGTAGAACCAGGCCAATGCATAGTCCACTTTGGTGAAGTTCAGGGGACCTCGCTGCGTGGGTGATGTAGAGTAGAGAAAGAAAGAGAAGCATGAGAATTTGCAATCCACTTTAATAAAAAAAACTGACATACAAAGAATGAGAATATTCTTTGAAAACAATATGAAAAGTGGAAATAATTTTGTTGACAAAATGACCAATTTAGATCGAAACACAATGATTTTCAACTTCTCAAACGTGTTGCCAATCAAAGTATATTTCTCCTATATAAAATTCATGGCGTGGCAACAAAAATTAACACATTTTTTTACCTTTCTACTCATGCATCCTATATATTATTAGGGCTATGAATAAAGGCTATTGAGCTAAACCACAATGTGTGAAATAACAATCTTGAAAGGATTCAAGTGACTCAGTAACATTGCCTCAGATTCTGAATCAAAATCCTGGATTTAGCTCATGCAGCAATCATTATTATAAACCTTTAGGTCAGTCAGGAATCCCATGACTTTTACAAGACGATCACCTGTCTGATTATCAAAATAATTATGATTGAAAATCTAAATTTCATTTTTTTATAACACTACAGTATATTTGGGAAATTGAGTATGGTAAAACCGGTCACTCAAAGATTTTTCCTTTTTTGAGGCACTTCATGATCATTTGGAAGCGAAATTTGTGTAGGGCTTCAATATTACACCATATCAAAGACACACTGATAACATGTACGACCATGCACCTCAGATTTAACATTGTAAAACAGTGCCTTTAAAGGGATCGGTAACAATGTTAAATCTGAGATACACAGCCCTACATGTTATCAGTATCTTTGATATGGTGTAATATTGAAGCCCTACACAAATTTTGCTTCAAAATGATCATGAAGTGCCTCAAAAAAGTAAAAATCTTTGAGTGACCAGTTTTACCATACTCATTTTTCCCAATGAAAACCGTCAGGCGAACGGTTTTCAAATTTGTAATTCCAATCATAAATATCTTGATGATCAGGCAGGCTTGTTAAAGTCATGGGGTTCCTGACTGACCTAAAGGTTTTTAATTATCATTGCATCATGAGCTAAATCCAGAATTTTGTTTCAGAATCTGAGACAAAGTTACTGGATCCCTTTAAAGGGTGAGGCCGAGGGATGGACTTACCTGGAGGACTTTGAGTTGAAAGTAGTCCAGGATGAACCAGAGGAGGGTGTGGCAGATGAAGATGATGCAAGGATCCCAGCTCAACAGGTGGTAGACGGCCCATGAGGCAGCCACGCCCAACACCAGGCACTCCATGATTGGTTCCCCGATGAGCGTGATGGGTACTGTGCTTATTCTAACCATGGTCCACCTAGGTACAATAAACAAGATGTAAGGCGAGTTAAGCCATCTATTCCAGAAAGGGAGGTTTACATGGTTATGATAATTCTGATTCCATATCTGGTTTTTTTATAATTTCAATCAATTTTGATGCAGTCCTTATTTTGCAGTCTAATGATATTGCAGTTTAATGATATTGTAATTTCTATTGGATAATGTTGTATGATATGTATTTCAAGATGCATAATTGTTATCTTGAATTGATATAATAGTTGGTATTTAAGTTGTATTTTAATATTTCATATGGTTTATTATAATTCTGAGTGCATATCTGGTTTATTTATATATTGCAATCAATTTCGATGCGGTCCTCATTATGTGTTATGTCGT
>BEXV01000802.1:26042-39314 GCA_003118195.1 Hemicentrotus pulcherrimus | reverse complement strand
TAACACCAACTGCAACCTTAAAGGCTTGTTTAAAAAGTTATTAAAAAATGAACGCATCAATGAAAGGCAAGTGTGCACAACAATGGTCCTGTACACTTCGCTCTGTGTTACGAGGTACAAAAATGTGAAGCGTATTACACTTTAGGTCATGATAATAAAATATAAAAAATAGAAGAAACACTGTAGTTTCCTGTAGCATATTTGAACAAGGCTTTTAATCCTATATCTTTGATGGATTAAAGCCCAGAGCGAGTGCTGCAAGCTCCAATCGAATATCAATTCTGTCACAGAATCAACCAAATTAAAAGTGAAAGTAAAACTGTGGTAGCACCAATCTGGATAGGCCACTTGTCTTTTAAAGTGACTCGGTAACATTGCCTCTGATTTTGAAATCCCATGACTTTTACAAGCCGATTGCCTGTCTGATTATCAAGATATTTACGATTGGAATTACAAATTTTAAAAACCGTTCACCTGACGTTTTTCATAACACTACAGTCTATTGGGGAAAACGAGTATGGTATAACTGGTCACTCAAGGATTTTTACTTTTTTGAGGCATTTCATGATCATTTTGAAACACAAGGTAGGGCCATGCATCTCAGATTTAACATTGTTATGAAACGATATGCCTTTAAATAGGCCACTTGTCTTTAAGTACAAGATCCACTTTTACTGCTTCTCATGTGTGGTGAATCTATGATTAAAGATAGTTAAGTGCAGTAGACAATCGTGTGTTTTTTTAGCTTTTACTTTCCCTGTATTCTACAGTGTACATGTATTCAAATAGCTTATATGATTTAATGGTAAACCATTAATTTACAAAGGACCGGCCAAGGACTACAATCAAAAACTCTTAAATAGCCTTGTCCATCATCCGGTAACTTTGTCTCAGATTCTGAATCAAAATTCTGGATTTAGCTCATGATGCAATGATAATTATAAACCTTTAGGTCACTCAGGAACCCCATGACTTTTACAAGCCGATCACCTGTCTGATTATCAAGATATTTACGATTGGAATTACAAATTTTAAAAACCATTCACCTGATGTTTTTCATAACACTACAGTCTATTGGGGAAAATTAGTATGGTATAAATGGTCACTCGAGGATCTACATGTATACTTTTTTTAGGCACTTCATGATCATTTTGAAGCATAAGTTAGGGCCATGCATCTCAGATTTAACATTGTTATGAAACGATATGCCTTTAGATAGGCCTTTAGATAGGCCACTTGTTTTTAAGTACAAGATCCACTTTTACTGCTTTTCATGTGTGGTCAATTTATGATTAAAGATAGTTAAGTGCAGTAGACAATCGTGTGTTTTTTTAGCTTTCACTTTCCCTATATTATAGCGTATATAAATTAATAGTAAACCATTTATTTACAAAGGACCGGCCAAGGACTGCTATCAAAAACTCTTAAATAGCCTTGTCCATCACCTTTTAAAGGGATCCGGTAACTTTGTCTCAGATTCTGAAACAAAATTCTGGATTTAGCTCATGATGCAATGATAATAATAAACCTTTACCGGTAGGTCAGTCACGAACCCCATGACTTTTACAAGCCGATCGCCTGTCTGATTATCGAGATATTTATGATTGGAATCACCAATTTTAAAAACCGTTCGCCCGACATTTTCATAACACTACAGTCTATTGGGGAAAACGAGTATGGTACACTGTATAACCAGTCACTCAAAGATTTTTACTTTTTAAAAGCACTTCTTGATCATTTTGAAGCGCAATTTTTTTAAGGCTTCAATATTACACCATATCACAGACACTGATAACACGTAGGGCTGTGTATCTCAGATTTAACATTGTTATACGATCCCTTTAATGTAGAGTATGAACATTGAAATTATGTACATGTACATTTATCACATAGCCTGAGCGTGATTTCTTTGGGACATACAACAAGGAATTGAAACCGCCTTCTTTTTGTTTCATTCATAAATGGTTGCTTTTGGTAAAGGGTAAAGTTTTTATAGTGTCATGTACATGACACTATACAGCAGACTATAACATTTACCAACTGTAACGTCAAAAAAAGTCTTACCCGTGGATAACTGAGTTGGAAGTAGGATTCCAGATTGGGTGGGAGGTTGGAATCAACACCACACAGAGGCTTGAGAATAGACACACCGGGCATCTCGTCTCGGAGAACATTCGTCGGTTTTCTGTACATACATAGTTTCCTGTAAGATGAGAAATTAAAAAGCGGTTAGGCCATGAAAAATGTACTTTACCTCAAAAGTTTGATATACATGTGTTTTGATGTTGGGTTTTCGTAGATAATGCGCATGTGCAACTTGTCACTGCTCCTGCATTATAGTGCAGAAGTGAGGATAGTCATATCATCGCCTGGGTGGCAGAAGGGCGTTAGCACTAAATCACCACTAACTTTTATAAAACTGACTTATTTCCGAGAACAAAAATTGTGGCTGTGTTCTACTATAACATTTCTATTAGTGTTAAGTTTTAAACCAATTTTCTGCACGGAAAGCAGTTTAAATATACATGTAAAACAAATTTTTAAATGCAAATAATTTGAAAAGTAGTTTTCGAGTCGCTCGCACGCTAACACCCTTCTGCCAGCCGGCAGACGGCTTACATATACACATGTACTGTACATGTTGTCATAACAACCAAAAATCTATACAATTCACTGGTGTTTCGAGAGCGAGCATTCATACTGCAAAAATCCACTGAGTTTCGGCCAGAGTTTATAAAAACCACACTTCAGAGGTGAGTCTCTTCTTTGGGTGTGTCATCACATTCATGGACCATACACTGTAGTTTAGTTGCCTACAGTATTTAACTTTCAACACCACACTGGAATGTGGGAGAAGAAAAGGTGGGAAAATTGATCTAGATCTGTACAAACAGCATATATCCTGTTTACAACTGTACACCTCCACATTTGTAGATGCTCTTTCCTTTGAGGTTTGACAGAACAACTCCTACACACATTGTGCAATGACATCCCACAATTTCTTACACAGATTTCCGGTTCTTTCAATTAAAGTTTCTATGCGCATTACTCTGCCACTGTACATTTTCTACCAAAATTGTTTGGCACATGTCATTTATTTTTAATCTTGAACATTCAGTGGAAGTTTTGATGGATTCTGTAAGAATTTACTTTTCTATATATCTTACCAGGGACCATTGCACAAAACTTTAACCATTGACGGTAACTTTGCCAATGGTAACAACCATGGAAACCTTGATTTTGATTGGCTGTTGAGCCCTGTTACCATGGTAGTTGCCATTGATGGCAAAGTTACCATCAATGTTAAGTTTTATGCAACAGGGCCAATATAAACTTGAACTCAAGTTTATATGAAACTGCTCACGTACCGTATATACATGTACAAAAAAATATGCTCAATTGAATAATTCAGATACCAATTTTTGTATCGGGCATTGTGATAGCCTTCTATGTGAAAAAAACAATGGTTTTATATCAAATGTCTACATGTATCTAACACTGACACAATGAATACATGTACTGAACATGTATGTTACGCCTATAAAAAAAAAGATGTTGTATTGCCCTTTGCGACTGACCCAAAAATCTTGAAATCTACGGCTGCTTTTAAAAAAGTCTTTTTCTTTAACCGTTTTTTAGAAAAAAATAAATAAAAAAATATGTATTAAAGCTTTCAAAAAGTGAGAAATATACGCCCAAAGAGGGAGAAAGAAAAAGAGAATTTAAGTAAAAGAAGAAGAAAAAAGATTTCCAACCGACCGACCCATCTTTTGGCACCTACATGTAAAGGGCAATACAACATCTTTTTTTGTTAGGCCTTTAGCAATGCAGGCCAAGCAATTGTGTAACTAAACTGCTAGGTGATTCTGTTACTGCCATTGTGGAGTTGCCCAAATGGAAATTGGAAGGTGGAGAGGCAAAGAATTTGCGTGAATTGCAGTGGTATCAATATCTCACTATCTTGCACGTAAACATATATACAGTAGCCTATCGTATCATCTACATGTACCTCACGTAAATAGCAGGCCTGCGAACTGCAAACTGAAAATTGATAAATGAATCTGTTCATATAGCAAATATGGAAAATACAGCACACACATATATATAATACAAAATTGTACATTGTTAGTCCATATCTTTGTACCGTGTGATCCTGTACATGTACAGTATGCTTCAGCGACAACTTCTACGGGCTTTAATACATTATTACATCATTAGGGTCGCAATAGACCAGTTTAATAACATATTCAAATCTATGGATGTTTCTTCCCTGGGGACCTAGTCAGAATTGTTATTCCATTAATAATACTGACGAACTTCAATACTTGGAATCCAGTCTGTATACATTACTTCTTGCTATNTTTGCTGTTCCAACGTCGTCGCAGAAATATGATACACAATACCCAGGAGTTGTTGTGTTGTCTGAGACTTGCTGACTGCATGGCTCCACCTTCTCTTTCATAGAATATTTTCATTTTATTAATATTATTCCAGTCTACGAGCAAAGGTCACAGTGGCTTACCCTTGATCTTATCTTGCCATTTATTGATAACAATCAAAGAAATCTGAAAGAAATGGAAGGTTTACTAAACCTGAACATGGGCTTTAAGCTTTATTACAACTTCAGATTATTTTTGTTGTTTTTGTACAACAGAGCTCATGCAGAGAATTGTATGTTACATGATGAACAATGCTGTAATTTGTAAATAGTGTAATAATTGTTTTACATGTACATGTATGTGTATGTGTTGTGTAGGGCAATGCACTCATAGCAGTAAGTTAACTCCCAAAATAAGTGTAGGTATTCTAAAAAATTTGATGTATTCCTGCCATTTGATGTACAATATTCCTTACAAAAATGTACAAGATATACATATACCGTAAATGAAAATATTGCTGGCATGATGTGATGCCTTTAAGCATGACGTGGGCGCAGCCATTTTCTTGAAAATGTGACGTACCTGTTGAAGATGTACAGTACATGTACGTGTACATGTGTCATGCACCAAGCTTTAGTTGGAAAGAATTTTTAAATCAATAACAAAACCTTTAATTTTCAATGAAAAAAAAGCATAACTGAGATGATAGAAATTATATTTGGTGACAAATAAATAACAGGGGAACAATTGTATTACTAAATTAATTTATAAATACTCCACTATAGCAGTTGACAAATGTATCTCATTCNCATAAATACTCCACTATAGCAGTTGACAAATGTATCTCATTCTTGAGAAACCTTCACCCCAGCAGGGCACCAACTTATTTATGCGATTTGTGTTTTGGCAATTGTAGTACAAAGGATAATAGCAGGTGAATGAAATGCTTCATTACCACACACGTCTGGGAAAGAAGCATCCATAAATTTGAATACATTTACTTGATAAACGCTTTCGCATAGTATGTTCCATTATCAAGAAAATGGCGATGCGAATGAGAAACTGTACATTATTCTAGCTTAATTTGCTTTATACCTCTCTCATACACTTTGGTGGGGAATCTTGTAGATTTATGGGCAATAATATAATAAATCTCTCCGAATAAGTAAACTTGATTCTTCGTTTTCCTTTAAATGTAGTACATTTTCATACATTTAGCATTAAGATGAACTTGGAGAACAACAGGTAAACAAAGTTTGACCAAGAAATGTACTGTGAAATGCTATATCAAAGCAATGTTATTGTTATGTCTAGTGGGATAAAAATAGTTGGGCGAAAAAGATAGTTCTGGAGGTTTATATACATGTGAACATGTAGCTGGGAGTTCTGAAAATCAAATCAGAATTCACTCAAACCATCATAAGGGATGATGGGGCATGCATCAAGTCTTTTAGACTCTGGATAATTCATTATCTTGATCACCTGGGGTATTAATAATTTGGATCTACATCAAGCTTAATTTCTGCGTCTAAAGAGTTTGCTCAGTGAATCCTTCTAGAATCTTCTTCAGGACAACCATAATGCCAGCAAACTTGTTTCAGACTTCAAATCGCTCTTTGGATGACATCAGATGTAATAACATTTAATCTTCAAGCAAAGCTAAATTTTGGACATTTTTTTGTGTGAACACATACCTTGCAGTATTCTTAATCGATGAACTGACAAAGTCAAATTCAAGCACTTTGTTAATAAATCATTCAATAATCATGCTATTACAAATGTAAAGTAAGGTTGACTTTAATTCAGATATTAATGCAAAATACCATAACACATTGTAAATGTTGTTGAAATCAGGACAATCGTTGTACATTCATAATAACGGGGTGAAATGGTGACTACATGTAGTTCATACAGGACATGTACATGTACATGCACTTGTATAGTAAAGGAATGTTAAGTACATGTACATGTACATGTACATGTACAGTATGTAAACAAAAAACAACATTGGAAAACTGAAGTCCCTTTTCATTTTCTTTCTACAAGTGTACCAAATGGCATATCAAATGATGAAAAAGCTCTCCTTCATTACTGAAATAAAATCAAATTATTAAAAACAACCCTTTCTTTTTTTTTTCACTACGGTATTTCTATTCATCCCATTTTACTATATCCAACTCATCTGGTAATTTGCATAAACCAATAGTCTAATACACCCCCACACCACTGTTGTTGGTAGGCCTGACCTGTGTACATGCATGGAGATAAAAGAAGAGATGACTTGAATTAGCCTGCTACGCTTACCGTATGCCTTGTTTGTAGAGTAGCTAAATGTGTTGATATTGTGGTTTCTCAGGCAAATAAAATTTGCATTGAGATGAGTTGTTTGGAAGTGTTGATGAAGGTCCCTTTCAAAAGTGTAAAGTGATGCTCTGGCAAAAATATACATCTACATGTACTTGTAATGACATAAGTAAAATGGTAGGAGTGGTAGAAGTAGGGGTAGTACATACATGTACATGTACATGCAGCAGCGGCAGCGGCAGTGGTAGCAGTATGGTAGTGGTAGTGGTGGTAGTGGTAGTAGTAGTAGTAGTAGTAGTCATCATAGTAGTAGTAGTAATAATAGTAGTAGTAGTAATAATAGTAGTAGTAGTAATAATAGTAGTAGTAGTATTGTAGTAGTTCTCAAAGTACATTCAGTAATAATAGTAGAAGTTCATGTACTTGTACATGTAGTAGTAGTAGAAGTAGTAGTAGTGGGGAACATGTAGTAGTACCAGTAGTAGTAATATTAGTAGTAATATTAGAAGTACTGTACTACTATTGTATGATAAACAATTCAGAATAAATTTAAGCCAGTTTCTCACAAAATACATTTTAAATTTACAGATGTCATAATCACATTGATTAAAAGCTAACCAGTATGTCGAATTTTTAATCAGTTTCTTGACTCTCGGTAAGGGTTTATGACTGAAATGTCTTAACAATTTCAAATTAAAGACCCTCTTCCAGGATCAGGGGGAAAAAGGTACTCCATAGCCACTGTTAATATTTTCTGATCCCTCAGTCAAAAGCCATGCTCCCAGCTATTTTGTATGGAATATCTGATATTGTCCACGTACACGTAGTAATCTTGTGAGATTTTACAAGTGATAAGTGATTCCCTATCACAATCAGGCAGCTCGTTGAATGAAAAATCCATAGCATTCAGTGTGCGTGTACTACAAATATGCACTGCCAACACGGGAACTCCTGTCAAGGCCAACATCGAACACAGGGACCCAGTTTGAAGGGAAACGACTCCACATCATGTACAGTCAATCAGAACCTGTTGTCAACAAGGTCAACAAACTTTCTTCCTCTTGATCTCTCTCTCTCTCTCTCTTTACCTGGGCCCAGTCTTATAAAGAGTTACAGTTGATCGAAATCAATCGCACTGTACATGTACATGTAAGTCTCCCATTGTGAAAGAAACGGCCAGGAAACTAATGGTGAAGGTTTGATTTGGTAGTAGACTTACAATGTACAGTGTACATGTATGCTGCAAACATTCTTATAGTACTGTAAGATTTTGGAATGACATGTACTGTATCTACAGTGTACATGTACATGTACATGTAAGTCTCCCATTGTGAAAGAAACGGCCAGGAAACTAATGGTGAAGGTTTGATTTGGTAGTAGACTTACAATGTACAGTGTACATGTATGCTGCAAACATTCTTATAGTACTGTAAGATTTTGGAATGACATGTACGGTATCTACAGTGTACATGTACATGTTAAAGATGAAGTTGAGTGTAGTGGTCATGCGATTGCATTGTGAAAGAAACGGTGTGGAATCGACCAAAAAAAGGTTGATCATCTAGCATATAAGAATTTGCGTGTATTGCAAGGTTCTGGAATCATCGAAATGATAAGAAATTTCGCTAAGTCTTGGTAAAGTTACAAACACTGTACACAGAAAGATGTATATGGGACTACACGAACACATGGCGTAAAAATCCTACCCCAGAGTTTTACGATGTTACATGACATACATGTATTTAGAATATGAAGGCATTTGAAGAGCCATGCTTTTCAGGGAACATGTCTTTTCTGATGTTCTTCCACACTTGCATAATAAGAATGATAACGCTCACAAATTATTTTTCATGATAAGAAATTGCATCAGTCTTACTGAGACTGAGAGTCAAATGCACTGCATGGTCTGCACCTACAATTACTCTACACCTTAAAGGTATGTGGCATGATAGTATTACTATAGTAAGGCCCAAACATTTCAACTCTTTCTTGTTAAATTTAAAATATGAGGGCATTTGGATGGCAACCCTTTTCAGTAGTTTTCAGGGGGCATTTCTATTGATATACATGTACAATGCACATTGTACTAACCTGGCATTTTGCCAAACTGACACAGGTACCGTATGTGTAAAAATAATTTTAACAAAGGCTCACAAATTCTTTTCACTTCTAACAGAGCTGGACTTACTTTTGAAAATGGTCAACAATTCTTTTCCCTCTCTCTGTATTTGCACTAATATCATTACCGGTAGGCCAATTAAAAAGAGAGTCTGAAAGGAAAGGTGCACAATAAGTGCTTCGAGTGATATAGAGCAAAGATCTATTAAAGTGTTTCTATTTTTAGAAATTTAGACCTACATGTACTGTACATGTACCACTGCATGTGTCTTTCTGTGTCTTTGAAAAGTTTGTTGTGACCCCACATTCACACAACCAGAATGCAATGTATATTATGACATCTAGCTTTAGCTATACGATGGAAGCAATTACACCAGAACTATAGAAACATTATAGAGCGAAGCGCCTGTTTGACTATCTTTTTGTACCAGAACTCAATAAAGAATCCGGGACCTGATCTAGTCTGAACGTCTTACAGTACGAAAATTGTCTAAATGGGCGGGGCTTGATATTTTAGAAAGCTGGCTGCCATGTTGATTGATCTCTTCAACAGTAGTCTTTTTATATGTGGTTTCTTTAAAACGATACAATGATTCTTTCTACGACTTGTTTCCTTAGTCTAAACAGGCCATAAGATGAGCATGTGAATGGCAAGGGCGTTCTATACACCATGTCACGCACTCACGAGTCCATTCATTGTGGCATTTCTAAAGAGACCTGTCACCTGACACACTCTTTTTTCCACAAGCCATTCACACCATGCACATGTCATGTACCCGTATACATGTACACTGTACATGTACAGTACATGCACACGTGGTACAAAAAAAAACATACCGGTATCTGTGAAACTTGAGTCCTAACTGAACTCATAACCCAGCAATATCCAGTACAAGATTTCCTCTATAAAATTTTCAACATTTTATTTTACAAGTAGCTATCCTTTTTTTTTTATTCAGCTTTCCAAAACTAAAATTGCAATTTGCTTTATCCAGTATAATCTTTTCCCACTTTACACAATACAATATACTTACATGTACAGTACATGTACAGTGTACATGTACTTCAATAATATAGTTGTGTACTTATTTCATTTGCTCATCATTTCAATACAAATTGTTACCAATAAAAAGAATACGGTACCTTAGTTTTTTTTTCTTTGTTTGTTGTTGCTGTTGTTGTTTTGTTTTTTTGTCAGATATTTCTGGCCTAACACGGTTACTTCCAGGGGTTTGATACTGCACACAAAATTACCAGATATTTTGTCTACTTCTGTTAAATCTCTACCCTCCTTGGAAGTTGAAAATTACTTACCGGTAAAAGTATTACTTGGTACAAAAACACACCTTGTTACAATGTACTGTACATAACCCCAAAAAGCTTACAGAATACAGATTTATTTCAAGAACTTCTATTGTTGAAGAAATGAACCACTGCTTGACTCAGTCAAAAGTTTGTTGCCCCGGTTCTGCATGTAACTAAGGTCACTCTATTTCAAAAAGGAGTGCGTGAAGCATGGAACGTCTTCAATTGACTCCCACTCCCATAATCCACTCCCACTAAGAGATTACCAAAATGAAAGCTTACAGTCTGTGCATGTACAGTGTAGGCTACATGTGTAGATTTACTACAATGTAGGTTGGCACTAAAGGAATTTGAAAGTTCGATCTGATATTTTCTACTATTTTCTCAGTGTAGCTGTCTGATGTTCGGGGAAAGTCAACCTTTTATAGCAGGTTGAGCTTTGAGAAAGAAAAAGGTTTTATAGGTACTGTAACTGTACATGTTCATGTATTAGTGAAACCTGGGCCCCGTCTTACAAAGACTTACAATTGATCCAAATCAATGGCAAGTCCTCCAATCAATCGCAAGTTTGCAGTCTTCTATCTCTTATGTACATGTACAATGTACATAGTAGGGATTGATAATTTGATATCACTCGCAAATGAGTTTGATTGATATCAACTTTTTGTAAGACAGGGCCCAGGAAAGAAATTAGTAAAATGATAAAGAAAGTTGTGAATGTTTGAAAGACTAAAAATCCAACTACAGTAATATTGCAAATTATGCAACTTTGTGTTTTACTTTGTCTCATAATTTTGAGGTCAGAATTCCCTATTATCTATCAATTTCCATGACCTACTGCTTCTTTCAGAGTAACTTGCTGTCAATTCTGGGTTGAATTTCCTTTCAATTTTCCAAGAAAAATGTTGAAGATTCAGTTTGGTACTTTACTTGTATTCAATTCAAAAAGCAAATGGGACATAGGTCTAGTACCTTTAACTTAAGAGCAACTGAAGTTCAATGTCAATACGTAATAACACACTGACACGTCATGCTTAATTAAGACAGGTGACGCACTTCACACATAATTGACGCACACATGGCATTGCACACACATAACATTAAAAAATCAACAATATTTCACAATAAATTTCCAGTTTGACGAAAATGATAATTTTTCAAACTGAAGTGAAATACCGGTAGTCTAGGTGTAGAGAGAAGAGTCAACTTAACCTTTTAAGGATGCTGAAAAAAATCGTAACAAATATAATAGATCTAGAGGGTTTGAATAAAATATTATGATTTTGGTATTGCTTGGTTCAAACGGGAAATCGCAAGCGCTCTCCTCGCACCAATATCTTATAACATTGAGCGAATGGCAGACAGCGGTAGCCAAAAAGAAGGGCCCTTAAGTTGTAGGCGCCAATTTAGGGAAATGAGGCTTCAATTCGCTGAGAATGGACGAACATTACGTGCATGGCTAAATTAATGTAAGCTAAAGTTCTACATCATACATGCATGCAGTGTGCACTGTTCCTTTCAGTTCCACTTTTCGAGCAACGATCAAGCCTGGCCTGGAGTTGGATTTGATGAATAATTTTTGTCCAATCTGAAGGCAAAGCTTGCAACATGACTTGTGCAAAGGAGAAGGCTTTATGTT
Organism: Hemicentrotus pulcherrimus; assembly: GCA_003118195.1. NCBI lineage: Eukaryota > Metazoa > Echinodermata > Echinoidea > Camarodonta > Strongylocentrotidae > Hemicentrotus > Hemicentrotus pulcherrimus. Next base: position 27,569 of record BEXV01000802.1, on the reverse strand, counting down.
TGTTATATCCGGACACGACTCGACACCCAACACCCATCATACTTAATTGACAACACTTGCACTCGATTGATAGTGATACTTACACGTAGAATATTCCCACAAAATGAAAGAAAACCTGTGCCATCGCTAACGTAAGGAACACGATAGCCAAACCCACGGCCAGGTAGTCACCGTAGGTCGCGTCGGGAAAATACACCATCATTGTTTGCGAATAAAAGGCGATTTTTGAAGAAGATGTCCGCAACAACACGGGTAATCCCACTCGACTACCGCTTGAACAATCACCGCTTAACAACATGACGATAATCCCCACATTTTATGGGGAAATTTACCGAAATTAGGTGGCCGCGCCGGAATGCTTACATGTAGTTTCTGATTCTCCTTGATAAAAATGAATGAGCATCCACCACGGCCATCCACCACCACCGATCCGGTATCCACGCAGCTAGCGCTAGCTCATGTATACGAGTTCGCGTTCGGTAGTAGTAGTATAGAGCACGTACGTAGGCTAGGCAGAACCAGCCGTTCATATAAATTACAGGATGCGATGGCCGTTATTTCAGTGTCGCGAAAAGAAGGAGTGACCGTTATCATAATAACCGCCTAGCGCATTGAAAAAATACCTCGATGGGTGGGGCTCACTGATCTCTACGAAAGTAGAGATCAGTTGGTAGGGCTAGCTCTCGAGGAATCCTCTCGCGTGCGCAGGACGTAACTTGTCTGAGCAAGAAGTTACTAGTTACTTGCTGGTAACTTCTTGGTCTAAGTGACTTTTATGTACCGGTACTGAGATTTTTTTGGATAAATATTATCTTATCACCGCTCAAGTCTTTTAACTACATGTCTTTCACGACATTGATTAATTTGCCTTTAGTCATTACTTCTTAATGCATGTCAATGCAAGTAGTATTGAAAAATAAAGTTTCGTTAGGCCTGTATTAGTAATTGTTTATTATTTTATGCATTCGTTCATTAAAAACGTATTAATGATAAAATCATCTTTCCAATCATCAAATTATTTTGTCTATCTATTTACTTAGTTATCTACTTATTCATTCGTTATTTATTAATTCATTTCATTACATGACTTTAGCAATGGCATTTGGGGTAACGGATTATCACGCATTACTAAAAATAAAACCAAGTTGAGCTATGCTGCATATGCTTGAATGAGCTGATCGTGACTTTGAAGTTCCGTTTTTATATTAAAGTGATACAAGATTAGAGTGAATTTATGTCAAAAAAATTCATCATTTTGCATCTTCACCCTTTTAAAAAGGCAAAAAAGGGAAGGGAGACACCCCTCCTCTTAGACCCCTCCCCAGGACGTCAATCAATTACATGTAACTGTGTGCCCCCCCCCCCTCAAAAAAACAAACATCAATCTCGCTACGGCATATAACTTATATGCCTAAGCTTTTTTTAAACTTGAAAACACAAGACAAGGTTACATTCAAGGACGATACATTTTCCCCTATATAGACGCTTCATTTGGGGTAGAGTCCCGCCCCCCCCCCCCCCCCCCCC
>BEXV01000802.1:5782-17625 GCA_003118195.1 Hemicentrotus pulcherrimus | reverse complement strand
TATTACCAATCATGTGAAAAAATATGTTTTGACTAATACATGATGAAAACAATTTTGCCAGGAAACCGCCTACTAATTGATATATTTGGTAAATTAGTTTATCTTTTGGTGTGTGAGAGATAAACGCACGTGTCGCGCACGTGTGTGTAGTCCCATATACATTATTCCGTGTACAGTGCTTGTAACTTTACAAAGACTGGGCCAAATTTCTTATCATTTTGATGATTCCAGAACCTTGCAGTATGCACCAATACTTATATGCTAGATGATCAACCTTTTTTGATCGATTCCACTACGTTTCTTTCACAATGCAATCGCATGACCATAACTGGTCTTTATCTTTAAATGAGTAAAACAAACCTTTTCTCTCACCTGTTGTGACCTGATTCTGAACTCCTTGAGTTCGTCTTCAGTAATCGGTGCGTATCCTTCTTCATTGTCACTGTGCTCATGCCAACCCATCTCTTGCAGTAACCTGATATCAGAAAAGAAATCAATGTATTTTATGGGAATGACTATCAGAAAACTGTCATCTTTAAAGGTACTATGTCCCATTTGCAGCCAACCTCAAATTCTGTAGAACTTTGCAGGAATTATGAATATGTCATGTATGTCCTATCTGTGAAATTTGAATGTTAGCTGTGTCCTAATATTCAAATTATGCAAGGAAACCTGTTTGCTTGATAGACTTCACTGTCAGACACTATTGAGCGAATGACTGGCTTTTTTCCTTCTTTGGTAATAACATACATAAAATGAGCTGTAAAGGGTACATGAGCAATTTGTCTACATCAATAACCCACTTCTTGTGATGGCCAACATTAAACTGATTGAATCTTTGCGCAGCATAAAACGTATGACTATTCGATACAATGGTCTGAAAATCAAGACTATTACTTATTGGCTCTATAGCTCCTAAGTCGATTTGACAACTAATAGTCGTTATTTTCTCACTTGAAGACATTTTTAAGTCCCACCTTTTTTAGGGAAGTTCTAAATTAGTACTATCTTTCAAATGCCGTTGGAATTTAACCAAATAATTTTTTTGGGCCTGCAAATGGGACATACATGTAGTACCTTTAAACTGTTTTCCCTCATTTGGGCCAATCATTTTGAAATATTTATCTCATAGAAGTTTTTTTCATGTTGATAATCTTATCGTCAACGGGCGTAGAGCGAATTCATTTTTGATGAGTGTGATATTTGTTTCACAATGGCCAAACTGGTCACTATCACACCTACAATAGGTCTTCCACCAAGCGGTACGAAAAAACAAATGCTACCAAGATTTACCAGATAGGTTGTTACATTCAATTCAAAAAGGCCTGTATACTCATGTCACATTCCAACTCCATGTTTGTAAGGTATGAATTGTTCCACAACTTCCTTTTACAGCTCGTTAAATGAGATATGTAATACTTAAATCACGTCTTTCCACAAATGCAGAGCTGCCAACCTTGTGCGACCAAAAAAAGGAACCATGTTGGCAACCAAAAAAAGGAATTCATTAAAATGAAACTTACAACCATGCACGACACACTTGCAATGCAGAAACATCCATTCCTCATGCTGTTTTTTCCATATTAGGACCTATAGTTTATTTACAAGTAGGTTTTGTTGTATTGTCAGTGTTTCATTCTTTTTGAGAATATTTTTCTCTTCCAAGTTTGTTTTAACCATAGGTTTCTATTGAATTTGTGATCAAATCAACATTTTCGGGCAGTTGTTTGATGTGCAGTATGAAAAAAAAGGTGTAAAGAAAAAAGGAAAAACATTATGGCAGCTCTGCGAATGACAAGCAAACCATTTTCACAATGCTAAACCAGTTTTGTAGGAGGACATTCACTCACCTTTTCTCTGCTTCTAAACTACTCGAAAGCTCCATCGGTTGACAGTCCAGGATGTTCTGCTCGTTGAGGGGCATGTCCATTTGGCCATTGCTGGTGACCAGATCCAGGTTGTCATCGACGTCCTTGTCATTCTGGCCTTCATTGTCAAAATGGCCATTGCACTTGCTGATGGGTAGTGGGTTGTTGATTATACTATCTCGTCTAGGCTCGACTGTGTCTAAATCTTCAAAGGGGTCTGGTTGCTGCAGAAATCAAGGGAAACATGAAAAGAGGTCTTTCTTAGCAGGTTGTGTTTATGAACAGGTACATATTCAAGGGAAAAAAATGTGGTCTTTCTAGGCAGGTGGTCTTTCTATACAGGTGATCGTTAAAGCAGGTTTGACTATACATGTAATACTGGTTTCTTAATTTTCACTTTTTTTCCATGAATTAACTAAAGCCCTTACAGTATTACTATTATTAACCCGGTCACTGGATTTGATTATTATTCTGTGTATTACAGTGCACATTCTCCACTCCCAGGGGAGCAATCCAGCTAGACGCCTTTAAACATGTGTGCACATGTTAATCCAACCTGACGGGTACTCATTTAACACCTGGGTGGAGAGGAGCAAAGTAGATCAAATTCCTCGCTCAAAGAAATACCTGCTATGCCGGGAGGTGAACCCACGACCTTTGCATTTCCTGTCAAGTAAATAAACCACTGATTTGTATTTCAATCCCCCTAACAAATGGGAAAAGGACCTTATTACTGAAAGCAAAACACATAAGTGAAGATAAAATGTATTACAGGGATATTTAAAGAAATATTTTTAAAACTAAACATCACATTACTGTCACACATTGACTTTTATCTGCAATATATCATACAGAGGATAAGTGAGTTATATCTCGACCCAAGCGTATTTAAAAAAAGACAAAGAAATTGTTGCTGGCTTGTTTTATCAGACTGCTGAGGAATCATCCATGGGTACGCTTGTAAATAACAATCAGCAACCAGAAGACCAACGACTCTACGTCCTCTCCAAGGGACTTAGTAATGCATGGTGATTATGAACAGGAAATGTAACAACATACCTGGTAAATGGTGGTAGCATTTGACTTTTCGTACTGCTTGGTGGAAGACCTATTGTAGTTGTGATAGTGACCAGATTGGTCATTGTGGTTGTTTGTGTAGTGGTCAACGCCATTGACCAGAGGCTCCTCGCTGCTGAGCGGTAACCTCGGAGAGTCCACGCTGCCGGTGCGACGCAGCTCCTTCAGTAAGTCAACCTTGTCCGTCCGCTTGACCTTTGACACAGTCACCATGCGAGGGGTGGGAATGTCTATGGCAGAGGTGGAGCGCGGAGAGCCCTGCTGTAAGTGCAAAAATACACACATGGGGGGCGTTTTACAAAGATCCTTAGTTAAACTCATCTCTATGGAGAACTTAACAATTATGGAAAGCCACTTGCATCTATGAAAATATTTTTTAAAGTTATGGTAAAAGGCATAAAATGATGATTTGAATCATTCATATTTTCTATCAAAGAAAAGATTTCATGTTGTTGATGTGGAATGTATAAAAAGTTTTCAATACTTGAATTGTAGCTTCTTAATATAAAAAATAATATATAAAATAAATCTAAAAGCTGGTCTTGGTTTCAGGTAATGGAATTGCATTTAACTTAAAGTACATGTAATTATACACTGTTTTTCAAAAGTTTACATATAGTGGATGGGCTACACAACCCAAAATGTGTTAAAACTACTTCCCTGAAATGCAGAACTAATCTGAGGACATAGAAGACTGCATGTTATGCAATTGGGATAGTACTATCAGCTCAATGTTCAAACTCTATTTTTTAACAGCTATAATACTATATATAATATATATGCAGTCAAATATTTTAACATTATACCCTTCACCTATATCTTGCCAGTATGTTGTTTATGCATGCCATACACTCCATTGCTACTATGTTGCAGTCCTCTTCTTTTCTCTTTCTCCAAGTTCTCTACCCTCCTCTCCTCTTTGCCTATCCCTTTCTTCCTTTCTTCTATCCCTTTCTTCCTTTCTTCTATTAATGATGTGTATTATGTATTTGTGTATTCAGGCGTACCCATTACAAGCTCTGCTTATCGGGTTCCGCGCCTTCTTCCTTGTAATACAAGTTCTTTAATTATATTTATGTTCCTACATATAAATTGTATTATTTGAACAGATGTCAAACATGTTTGTCGAATTGGATGGAAGAAAATAAGTGTTCATTTGAATTGAACTGCATTGAATCTGATATGACTCTGACTCTTTACATAAATATTACAATGTTGATAACGAAAAATATCCTTCTGTGCCCCTACATTTAATGAAGCTATCTTAAAGATGCATAATAGTGGGTTTTGTGAGGAATTTGACATCATTCTAGTGTTTACCGAGTAACAGGTGTTGTCAGCCATCAATAGTGGATATCACTTTCACACCAGACAGGTCTTGTGTAATGTACTGTGCCCTAGCATACCACCTTATGGAATTCTCATCATATATATCAAACTTTCTCTCACACTTGAGGTATAGGCAAGTTGGGAGCATTTCCTGGTGGGACCACGGGTTCGCCACTTCAGAGACTTTTGCACACACATACACATTAGTTAGTAGTTCAACCCAATCTCACGTCAGCAATTTTTGACAAAATGCTCATAGAATACTGACCATTGTACTAAATGGTTGTATGTTTTATGGTGCACAAAGATTCAATCAGTTTAAATTTGGGTTATTGATGTAAACAAATGCTCATGTACCCTTTACAGCTCATTTTGTGTATGTTATTACCAAAGAAGAAAAAAAAGCCAGTCAGTCACTCAATAGTGTCTGACAGTGAAGTCTAGCAAGTAAACAGGTTTCCTTGCATAATTTGAATATTAGGACACTAATAATGTTTACATATGTTTACAGACAGGACATACATGACATATTTATAATTCCTACAGAATTTGATGTTGGCTGCAAAAGGGACATAGTATTTTTAACTATGATATTATATAATTAACAAAATACCTCTTTCACTGGAGGGTTGGAGGAAGGTTGTGATGAAGCTGCGTTTCCCGACGGCGATGGCAGAGACGTCGACGATGATGTGGATGAAGAGGAGGACGTGGAGGAGGACATTGACGATGACGGTGATGGTGATGATGATGATGATGATGATGATGTGAGAGGAAGTGCTGACTTGTCTTTATTACTGATGACGGGAGCTGGGCGGATAACGACTTCCTTCGCAATGGGTTTCCTTGGTGTGGTGGCCTGCTCCAAAATCTTAATTGTAAAGCCATTTAATGTTGATAAAATTTCTCTTTTCATTATTTATCATTAACACCTCATAAATTGACCAATTTAGTTCTGCTGCCGAAAAGTTGACGGCATTTCAAACTAACCTTGAGTTCTTTTAATGAAACAACATTTAAAACGAAATGCATAAGCAATGGTGACTTCATAATCATGAACTAGTGGGAACCTAATATATTATGGGGTTGTCTAGACAAACAAAATGGCTTTCATCCAAGGAGAACACAACTTGTGTTTGTTCAAGAATTACCGACATCTATCTGGGGTAGCAAAACTTATAACTGGCAAGCACTAGAAATAATCCATCTTGGTGACTGGATACAACAGACAAATATAGAAAAAATATGAGCACCTGACATGCTATCTTGCATTGACCTTAAAGCGAATCTGCACTAGTTTGACCAGGAGGGATTAGACCTCCCTGCGTGGTCACTGACAGGTGGTTATCTCATCAAATTAGCTCTCAATTAACATAACATAAGGAAAAGGGGACCATGGGGGACCAATGGGTACCACATTGGCATTGTTTGTTACGTAGAGGGCGCAAGTAGCTACAAGTAAGTGCAGTCCTGCTTTAATACTCCACTAATTAATAAAGATTGATCATACCTTTGTAGGAGCAGAGGACTTGGGGACGAGCGACTTGTACGCACCGGAGCTGACCGAGGAGAGGGGCACTGCCCCACGCCCAGTCTTAGCAACCTTGTTTTGCACCGCGTGCTGCATCCCGCCCACCTTGCTACCCGACGTCAGGTTGCTTACACCGTTTACACCAGAGGGCGACATCTTGCCTGCCGTCGGCTGGGAGCCGTTGGTAGTTGGCAAGTCGCTGACTGTTATTGATTTCTGAACCAGCTGCAGTTTCTTTCCGCCTATGCTGATGTTGGAGGTACCCGGCCGTTTCTCTGCAAGACAGATCAATGGAGAGGGAGAGTGATCATGGCTTCCATTTCATATTTTTATAAAGCATCTTTTACATTTCTTTAAGGGACAAGAGATGCACATTAGCAGAGCTGCCAACCTTTGGAAGTACAAATTAGTACTCAGCACCTCCAAAATTATTTTTTTACCATCAAAATTAGTATTTTTCAACCGGCCGTCCTTTCACCTATTAAAAATCTATTGATGTCGTAACGCAGAGCAAACGCTTACAGTAAAGGCCATATTTTTGGTGTAATTAGTTTTTTTTTAACATTTTCAATTGTACATGTTGGCTGGGCCAGTAAATTTCATAAAAATGTGATATCTGTACTTACGATAAATTAAAATGTTTGCTCTTTTATTAACATTTTAAAAGAAAATTGTTAATCAAAGTTTTTGTTGGGGTTGTGGGGGTTTACTTGTACATGTTTCTATGCGATACCATGGTTTTTATGGGTATAAAAAAATATTTTAAAAAAATAATAAAATAAAAAACTTTTTTTTTTGGAGAGGGGGGGGGGGGGGGGNNNNGGGGGGGGGTGAAAAATCGTATTTCAAAAGGTGATATCGTATCATCCTATTCCACCCTTATTATCGTACTAAATACGATTAAATTGTACTGGTTGGCACCTCTGCATTAGCCATGCTACATCAAATGGAACAACTATTCCATTCTGAATTCCACTACATGTATATTTCCGATTGTTTCCTTTCCATACAGTACAATATCTCTACCTGGAATGGAACATGCAAGTGGTTACACCAACGGCAGTTCTTTTACTGATGATATCAATTAGTAACCAGTAGCAAAAAATGTTCCATCACATGTTTTTCAACAAAGAAAAAAAAAGTGCAATATATTCTATTAAATCACACAATTTTTTTTGTTTACTGTCAATGTAGACCATGGCCGCAGAGAAACAAAGAACAAAGAAAAGTGGGGGAGGGAGAGAGAAAGATACCGACAATGAAGACCCTTAGGGTGAAGGAAATAGACGAGGAGGAGGAGAATTTAAACTCTGAACAATGCTGCATTTTCTTACCCCATGCTCCAGCAGGTTTTGAGGATTCGTTTTTGACTTCACGGACAGCTTCGCCAGATAATGAGGGCTGCAAACAAAAATGAGGAAGTATTAATAATCAGTAAAAAATATAACTGGCACTTTTTGCCAAAATATAAAATTTAATAAGCTATTTTCATTGAAAATGTGGAGAGTATTGTGCCATCTCATGAACATTTAACAGCAGCAAATAACATGAGCAACTAAATTGTTAAGGGATCGGGTAACTTTGTCTCAGATTCTGAAACAAAATCCTGGATTTAGCTCATGCTGCATTGATACTTATAAACCTTTAGGTCGTCAGTCAGGAACCCCATGACTTTTAAGAGCCAATCCCCCGTCTGATTATCAAGATATTTCTGATTGGAATTACAAATTTTGAAAATTGTTTGCCAAACAGTTTTCATAACACTACAGTCTACTGGGGAAAACGAGTATGGTAAAACTGGTCACTCTGAGATTTTTACTTTTTTGAGGCAATTCTTGATCATTTTGAAGCGCAATGGTTAAACGATGCCTTTAAGGAATGGCAGGTAACTCTGCATCAATTTCCTCTCAATCAAAAATATACTTCAACATTTAAAAAAGAAATAGAACAATGGATGACAGAAACGATATAATCATCAAAAAGTATACACTGTCCAAAAGAAAAAAAACGCTGCTACTGGAACCTCCAATGGTACCATAAAACAGTAAGAATCTTCCCCATATCTACTGAACTTCAACCTTTGTGAAATATTGTGTAAACATAGAGCTACGTTCACAACACTACATAGGGAAACCCTGGAGCAGATACTTGGCAGCAGTTTTCAGGATCTCTCCATTTTCTGCCAAGTCCATGTTACTCATATTCTGCACATCACATATGTTGCACAGGTGGCACAAACCGACATATCATCTGCGTTGAGGTCATAAAATCTCCCTCATTACTCATTGGACAACTACTCTGACAACCAGAGGAACTGGTGTAAGGTAAGCCTAGGGTACAACTGTTCTTCATAATCATCGTCATAGTATTACTATATTATGTAATACCTGGCCCCCTGCATATACATGTTCAACCTCAAGTCATGCATAGCTAGCATGAATCTAACAGACAAGTTCACGAATGTATTGTTATTTCGTGCAAAATGTCTTCTACATACATGTACATCAGAGCTATCTACCATAATTACCGTGTATAAACCGCACCTTTCTGCCGCCGAAAAAATTTCAAAGTCGGGGGTGCGGTTTATACACGTTACACCAACCAAAAAAACAAAAAAAGTAAGTCAAAACCAGCACGAATTTGCACATATGGGACTACGAACGGTACAATAACTATACCACTATGGTACAGGACATTTCGACACATTTTCCACACATTTTACCGACAATTTTATCTTGCATTGTTGACATGAAGAAGAAAATAATCTTCCCAAAACAACATTTGCCGATAGCTCTTGATCTAAGTTTGTGCCAATGCATTGCAAAAGTAAAAGGGGCCGTTTAACGTACCTGCCGCAAAGCATCCAGCACGCGAAGTCGCCATTTTCAACCCATTTCAATATATAAATTACAAAAAACTGCTGGGTATGTCATTGGTGCGCGATGGCCGAGCGGTCTAAGGCACTGGCTTTGGGTCCCAATCTACATGTGTCCGCAAGAGATCGAATCCTGCCGTCGTCAATATTTTTTTTTTTGAAGGTCGAAAAAGAGGGGTGCGGTTAATACACGAAGGCGGTTAATACAACGTTAATTACGGTATACACAGAATTTGGCCAACCCGGTTAGAGTTGGACACAATATGGCGACTACCGCTTTGTTGGGCAAGCACAGTACAAAAGAATATACCCCATATTGTGACCCAGTGAAGTTGGCCAAACTCTGTTGAAAAGATGGCTTTGATGTACATGTCACAAGGAAGGAATAGCAAAGACTACTCACAAAGTCATGACTAGATAAGGCACTTTTGTCTCCATTTGTTTTTCCTTCATCTCCTTTGGCACTGGCTGCATCACCTTTCCTCCCTCCACCCCCTCCTCCTCCATTCCCCACACCGTTAGATTCTCCGTTCTCAGGACCAGCCTTGCCGTTTACGCCCCCGCCACGCCCATGCCTACCGCCACCTCCTCCGTACCGACCACGCCCCCCATCACCTCCACCATAGCTCCTTCCTCCATGGTGGTAGCCGTGGGGGTCGAGCCGGTTGAGGTTGTGGTGGAGGGGCGGTGGCCCGCCACGCTTGGGGTTGAAACTGTAGTCCAGAGAAGATGGAAAGTAGCCCATGGAAGGGGGTGGGGGAAGGAAGCCATTGTTCTGGTTGAGGGGTGCTTAAGCGCTGGGAAGCTCAGAGTGACGCAGGGGGTCTTCTAGTGAGTGGTAGCGGGGTCCTGGTCGGTATCTTTTCTCTGCAAAAAAGATTAAGATCTTAATTCAACAACACGTTTCTGATATCCCAGTTGTACATATGATTTTTGTTCTTAATATGTTGACAGCAGATGAAAATCCTTAACAAACAAGTTCTCTTTCATTACCATGAAATTACATATTACAAAAGAAAACCACTGCAAATGTACATTCCAAATCAGCATGTCATTTTACAATCGTTTCCCTTAGCAGTTACACCCTGCTCCGTGTAAGACCAAGCATGCGGGTTACTTTTATTCAATTAGCCTGAAAGAGAATCTTATATATAAAATTCAAGCACTCTAATCTATGAAAAACATAAAGCCTGAAAAAGTTGTGGCTGAGTTTCAAATCCAGCAGCCCTCCCTTATTAATGGTAAACAAAAATGATGCCTGTTTCCAAGCTTACAACAGAATATCAATTCCCATTACAATCTGTCAATACTAACGAATCCTTCTTCCCTAGAACCTGCAAGGACTGGAACAACCTCACACAGGACCCAGCCCAATACGGCTCTCTTGATGCCTTCAAGGTCTTCTTGAGTTTGATACAGATGTAATGTCTACAAAACCAAGAATGTGTTTACTTACACATGTATGTATGCACCTGCACAACAAGAACAAAAAGTTAAAATACGGAATAACATGATATGTGAGAGTCTCCACATATACACACACAATCAGTGTGTTTTTCTTCATCACCTTGAAGCAGCATTTACACTGGAAGAAGAAGAAGAAGAAGAAGAAGCTTACCATCTCGGCTACGGTATCCATGGATGTTGGGTTGCTGGGTGTGGTTGGGAGGGAAGCCAGGGAAGGACTCGTTGGAGGGGTGTCTGCTACGCTGGCGACCCGCATCAGGGTGTGGGGAGGGGTACTTAGAGCCTGCTCTTTGGTGGTCTGAATGAGGTTTCGCTATAAGCTGTGGAGAAGGCGCAGAAGTGGTAGTGTTTAGTTTCATCACAAATAAGTCAATTAAATTAATTGGCGACAAAGACAAATTTGAAGCCAGTATATGTTTGTCAACTTCAAGTTTAAAAACTGTCCTTCTATTTTGAATTTCAACCTTTGAAGTATGTAATCATGACAAATTTGTGCATGTTTTGTAAATCTTAATCACATTCTTTGTCATTGCAAAAAAGCTTATGGACATTTTTGCATGTTTTGTAAATGTTAATATGATTTAATACAATATGTATTGATTTAAATCAAATTGAATTGAATACAGTGCTAAATTTAAAAACTTTGTACAAAACAGCAGATCATTATATTTCCTCTGTGCTTTCCATCTGATTTAACCAGGACATCACAGCTTTACAGTATTGGCAAGATATAAGTGAGATCACAGACTTACTGTACATGATACACAATTAATTTGAAATACATTCCACATCTGGACAATTAAACCTCATGTGTGAAGCTTGTGTGGCTTTTAAAATGCAAACATTCAGATTTTCTAGTGGGGGATTTCCCCTTGATTCTTACCTGGTTGTCATTGGGGATCTTGAGCCAAGATGGAGCAAAGTCATGCTCAGGAGGGTTGGCCATGGTAGCCACTGGCATACCATACTGGTCCTATCACACAGATAAACATGTTCAAATGAATTATCATTGGTATTAAGGGTTTACAGTCGAGAAGGAAAAAAAATGGTGTACATGTAGATTTATGTAAATATCATGGTTTGCAAATGAAGTACCTGGGTGATCATGAATTGATAAAATAAACATCTTACAGGTTGTGAAAAAGGACCCAGATGACTGTGCAATCTTGAAAACGTATCTCATGGTTTGGGGAGCAGTGCGGAGCACAAAAGTATATAAAAAAAGGGAATAAATATATGCTTTTAAATACCTATAGGCTAAGAAAGTGGATGTACATGTACATTACATTGGATGCATCTGCACAACCCTTGCAAAATACTGGGCATTAGGACAAAATTGTTTTGCTCTCTGTGTTTAATGTTGAAGTTAATATGAAAATCCTGAGGATTTCACAGAGAAAATTGTGGTACTAGATTTCAAAAAAATCAATAATAGAAACATTCAATGGATTTTCTTTTGTGAGATTTAAAGATAAAGTTGAGTTCTGGTCATGTGATTGCATTGTGAAAGAAACGTTGTGGAATCTATCAGAAAAGGTTGATCATTTAGTATAAAAGTATTCGTGTGTATTGCAAGGTTCTGGAATCATCAAAATGATAAGAAATTTGGCCAAATCTTGGCAAGGTTACAAGTACTGTACACAGAATGATGTACATGGGACTACACGAGCACATGGCGAAAAAATCCCCCCCCCCC
>BEXV01000801.1:67410-144906 GCA_003118195.1 Hemicentrotus pulcherrimus | reverse complement strand
GGGGGGGGGGGGGGGGGGCGGGCTTTCTACCTACTGTGTTCTGTGAAAATTCAACGGTTTGTATTCGATGAGAGCCGATTTCTAGCTTACGACAGTATTTGGATTTTCACCATGTTAATGCAATTTTTAAGGCGGCGCAATATTCTTGGTCAAAATCTCCTTTGTTTGATTTGTGATTGTCTGCCAAATGTTTCCCCTCCTGAGTTACTGACAGGAGCGATGTGTTTCTAAAGAAAGCCTACTCTCCTGCTCGAATAATAGTTTCTTAATTAGAGGGTGGGGCGGGGGCTGCGTTCAATCAGCCCCGTCCCACCCAAAATACGCACATGGTACTATTCTATGGGCGATTAATGCTTATTTGGGATACACAGCGTATATGCCCAATTCCACTTTCAACATTTATAATCTCTTTCCTAAACTTAAAAAAAAAGTGTTAGAAATGCATATTTTATTTGAGTATTGCTCAAATTCTTATTGGAAAACTTAGGGCTTAAATTACACCATTGTTTTTCCACCCTACGTCGTGGCAAAAAGTGATCTCTTTCCACTTATTGACATCAAGAAATGAACTCCTTTCGATCTGCCCTTTAACAGTTACTTAATTACATCAACTTCACATCTCTTACATGTAGATAACTATATTATTGAGAGACGAAACAGGATAAAATATTTATCATGTTAGACATGATAACATTGTTTACATTCGTTTCTTAAGAGATTCGACTTGGCGGTCAATGCCATAATGATAACGCTCATATTTTTCTCGTCAAGTGCTCATAAAAAACCTGGAAATTCCGTACAGTTACCATGGTAATAGCAATCATGCTTTTATAAACAATCACAGGATTATTCCATTTCCGTTTCATTATTTCATAATACATGACTGCCTTAATCTAAGTGGTGCTGCACGGTTCTTGTAAATACTTCAAAACTGTTGGATTTGTAAAATAAATGTTCTATTATTCTTGTCTGGAAACACAATCTGGGAACAGTATATGAGTTTGCGCCCTCTTCAGACGAAATGCAAGTCATCTTTAGAAGAATGCGTGTCTGTATTAAAGACAAGTTTTCTTCACGGTCACTTTCATTCAACTCCACTGAACCACTGAAGATAGTAACTGTTTTAGGAACTGACTAAGTGATTACTATACATAACATTGGCAACTGGAAGGCATTAATTAAAATATGACCCCTTCAAGTAAATTCTACTCTGATGTGTTTTCAACTGAGACCGGTAGGTTAGGTTCCAAACAAAGATTTAAGAAGCGTCTGTAAACAAGATGATTTCGCAGAATGTGTTAATCAAACATTGCGCTTTCGGGGATGATCTTTCAAAATGCTGTCATGGACGATTCAAATATTGAAACAGAATGGATACCTTAAAACCGGACCTTGTGTATGTACATCGTGGTCATCACTTTACCACCTTTCAAATAAGCCCATTCCCTTTGTATAACTCAACACCATGATTTAGGTTAAGCGTCGTACAAGCATGCTTGTACTCTGTGCTATTTTACCTCACATAGCAAGTATCGGGCGTGTCGAGAAAACGAGCACTTGAACCGACATCAAACGGGTCCGCCGCTGAGTACAGGATAGTCGACGGGTCGCAAGTAGACCACTTTCATCTATCTTCTAGTTTGGTATTGCTAATTGGGCCAAGTGCTTGGACATCTAGCGATTTTATTCTTTTGCAAATGGTCTGAGATGCGTTGTTGGTATAGTAAACGACTGATTCGCTTTTTTTTTTAGTTGGAGTAGGCTGACTGTTATTTTGGTGGGAGAATGGAACGTCTAATTTGACAGGAACTAGAAGCGTTATCAACCGTTTCAGCGTTTCAGTGTTCGATTCCAGTATTAATGTTAGAAATCCATTATAAAACAAAACAAAAGTAGCAGCTAATTGGGGTCAGATTCATGTATGGTGGTAAAAGTTGTTTGAGTTTTCATGATGCTTGGATACCTAACTGTATTGCATTATTGAAACGTTTTAAAAATGACTTATCCACAGAAACATTCCTGTTGTAGTACATACCGATAATATAGCCTTTGATTCAAAGTTGAAAATGCCTTCTCTTCCAACAACTTTCTTACATATGTTCAAATTTTGCTCTTTTCTCTTTCAGGTGCGTCTAACAGAATTCATCTACCCGTGGAGCCTACCCGCCCTTTGCTGACAACATTTTGCAGCTGGTTTCTGCCTAATTCACTGCCATGATCAGGATGAAAGACAGTTCATTGTAGGAACATGATGGTGACGAATATAATCATCATTCGCCAATGTACAACATGGATTATTGGAGAATTTAACATCATATCTTCCATGTGCCATTGACGGAGAATTCCTGATTCATCATCCTTGGGATTTATAACCAAGCAAAACTACTCATCTTGGATAATTCATCGCTATTCTTTGATCGTCATCGGATATAAGTTTGAAAAGTCTAACAAAAATCTTCAGTGGGTGTGGAAGAAGGAAGAGTAGAACACATTGTGAAGGAAATGGTGGTGATTAGATCAAATTGTGATGCAACGTCAGGCAATTGATTATGGCGATGAACATTACGTCAGCATGGCCGTACCTGCTGCCTCTTGCTATCTTTGCTATGACATGTTGGGTCATTGTAATACCTGGACTAGTCGCTCCATTGCAGGTATGTAAGATGTAACTTTATGTGACGAAAATGATCGCAAAGACTTTCGAGAAATTGAGGGATTTTTTTTTCTTTCTTCTTCTCTCGAACGTTTTTGCGATTGTGCTAAGTTACTTTTCTATTCAATTTAATTCACTTCTGTTTAGATTCCTTTCAAGTGTAAAGACCCCATATTTCGTCTCTCAAATATTGACATTATTTTCATCAATGAGTTGGAAAAGGCAATACAACTGTCTGGAACGATACGAAAATACAAATAGTTATATAAGCTTTTTAAGATGAAAAAAAACAATCGACTGTAGAAGTTGCTGATATGTATTTCAATTAATTCATAATACAATCGTTTCATCGCTTTATTTTCCTGTTGAAAAAGAATTTGCCTCATCCAACGGGAAATTGCCACCGTTGTTGTTGGATGATAAGACCTTAATTCAACGGAAAAATCAGCAGCGACAGGATTTTTTATGTTATAAAAATTGAGTTGATCTTTCTAAAGATTCTTATAATTATAGAGGTCTCGATGATCCCGAATTGTAATTGGCATCTGTAAGAGTGAAATAAGAAAATTGCCCCAAAGTGAGCGTTATGTTTCGTCACCCTTGTCACGACTAGATTAATCTGCCTCAAATTGACTAGAAAGAGCCACTTTTGACTCGTTCACAATCCCCCTGCGGACGATGAGAAATTCATTCTTATTCAATTGTCCTTTTTTGCCATTTCTCAAGATTCATCTTCAAAGGAGAGCTGTACCAGAGAGCACAACAGACTCGCATCTAAACATCCGAGACAAATACCGCGATGCCCAACCCACAAAGGCAAGGATAGGTAGCACAGAGCGTACCAGAATGACCACAACACTTAGTGATAACTTTTTGTCGGACCACAACGACAGAACTTCAGGGAAAAGCAGTAGGAAATTAGAAAGTGGAAGTGAAAGGACGAGCACTGTGAAAAATCTAGTTTTATCTAAACCTGTAGATGAAAAAGAGTCAGACCGCGAAGCCGGTGTGACGCATGCATACGCGGAAGGGATCTTGGAAGGGGATGACGATGTCAGAACAGACGTGACGTCACAATCAGATCTTTCTATTGATATGAATGAATATTATACATATGACTATGATGATTATCCTATGGATGATGATGAGGATGAGGAGGACGAAGAAGAAGATGAAGATTTAGTGATGGAGATGAGGAGTAAGAAAGAAGCAAATAACATGATGAGGACAGAGGAGTTGAGATCTATGCAAAGACTGGCTGAGCTGGCTACTCTCTCAAATCCAGAATTGGGATTTGTTAATCTCATCACGCCTAATCCAGACCTGGATATCACCATTGAGGTGGTGACTGACGACGACGACGAAGAGGAGGATGCGTCTGAGATAGACAATCGGTTGCCAGGTGACGATCGGCCTACGAAGCCACGACCTCCTTCTCCGCCCCCATCCGACCATCGAGGGAGGGATTCAGGGAGGAGGAAGGGCAAGGGACGAAAAAATCATCGAAAAAACAATCGTGGAAACGGGAACCAGAAACCGTCACGCCAATCGGAAAATACTAATGGAAATACCTCAAGTTACTTTGACATGACACTCTTTCATCTCATCAGAAACACGGGATACATGGATGGAGAAAATGGTATGAAACTAATTTAGTTCTGTATTTAAATTGCAGTGAGGGAGAGGGGGAAACATCGGCTATTTAAGGCCCTCATCGATATTTAAAACGGTTATCTAATTTCTATTCATTTGATATAAATCATATGGGTGTCATCTACAGATAATATATAATGGTTTTGTCTATTATTTTATACAGAATTAAAACATCTAACTCTTGACATTTATATCTTTCAGTCAAACGGGTGATATTTGGAAGGGATGATAAAACCATGGGACATTATCGATGATGACCCATCTAAGATATGCAAAATGTACAAACCATATTGGGAAAGAACCTTAGTGCAAGAAACAATTTTTATTATTACAGCATTATTATGTAGGAATATCTTTGAAGGGAAGCTTTGGACATACGTTATGAAAATTTCTTTAGTTAAGTTCTATCAAGCAAAAAATTTAGTAAGTCTATCTTGGTCTCCGTCGAACACCAACTTCCGACAAGTTTCTCGCCGATGTTGGTTTATTTTCGCACTAGTTATTTTCATAGCAATCAATTTTGTGTTTAGTGTGTAAACAATGGCATTGTTCACTGTCGTTTTTGCATTGAATTAAGGCGTCATTTTTACATTCCTCCGTCACCGAACATTTCCTGTCTGTATTTCAGAGTAGTCTAGTAAACGTCTAATTTGAACGCCAGTCCTGTCATGTCGATAGTCAGTCGTCTGCCCCCGACGAACTTTACTTTTTGTTATTAAGGAAGTAATCGGGTAGACAAACTGTGTGGTTTAATAAACCGGAAACTATTTCCATTTCCCCCGAAACATTGTGTTTCTACTACATGTACATGTAGGGGGAAACGTACCTCTCTTAATACCACATTGTTTTTGTTTTTATAGTGTAAAGCGGTTCGCTTGTTTCTAGAGAACAATTTATGTGAAATTAATGCAGGGATCACAGTGCGTTTCTCAATAATGCATACGTTTACGTACGTTAGAATATAGGTCAAAAGTAAGATAGTCCTAAAGGGCGTCAGAACTCAAATATATGCAAAACAAGTGAAACATCAAAATGCAAAATAACATTTTTGTTTGATCACTATACCAGCAAATGGATGAAAGTAAGACACATTGAATGCCATCCAACCGTTAAACTTAATATTCAAGATAAACAAACAACATTTATTTGATTATTTTCTGAACAATTCCAAACTACGATTTTTGGGGGAGTATTCTTCAATGCATTCTGACCTACCGGCTTCCCATAAATAAATCAATCACAATGGACGCGATATTTTACCTTTCTGATGAAGTTGTAATTGCGTAAATGGGTGTAGCGGTCATTTGAGGTGGCATTCTTGACATAGCGATTGTTTCCTCCAACCCTGAGGCACCTAGGCCACACTATCCTTTCACTTTGACCTGATCAGGACAAACCCTGTAAACATTTGATGGACCCCTCAGAAGAACAAAATAGACATCCACGGTCGGAGGCCCCGTTCTTGTTTTTGTTTTATGCTAACATCATCGCAAAGAATTGTGAAAATCAAGTCATACAGTCATGTAGAAATCATGTCCATGTTCGGGTTACGTCATCCGAATTGTAATGTTCGCTCCTGTCACAAGGTGATAGACAAGGCTATATTGAATTTGAGTTTGAAGTTGAAGTTGATTTCAATCGTATTTGCTAAGCTCGAATGGGATTGTTAAACCGTCTTTTGAGAGTCAGAAGTTAAATCAAGTATTTGTGGAGTGCTATTACTGCTCTCCTGACTTTCAGGGGACGAAATCATATAAAATCTTATATCCTCCACAGTGGCGTATCCAGGGATGAATCTACCTGACCCGCGCCAAATACACTCTACAGGTTTTTATTCATTTTAGGGGGGGGGGGGCATACGTCGTCTACGGCCAAAACTGAATACACCACCACCTTCTTTTTTTGTATATAATAGGGGGTTTCCCAATATCTTCCTCCGTTTCCTCTACCTGCGGATCCTCTTGGTTTTCACGAATCCATTCTTGACATTGTCTTACTGTTTGTTCTGTTCCTCTTTCATTGTTATCCTGCAGGTGAGTCTTCGGCAGCCGGGTTTGGCGAGTGGAGCTCCTGGTCACCATGTTCCACATCGTGTGGTGGAGGAAAGAGAGAACGTACTCGACCTTGTGGGTTGCAGTGCCGTACCACAGAAAGACAGGAGTGCAATAAACACATATGCTCGGGTGGGTGGACGATCGGCATTCATTTGATTTAACTTATTTGTTTTGGGTAAATGGGGGGAGGGAACACTGCTTTAAAGACATGCGATGACCATATATTTATGAAGAGGGATTGGCGAAAAATTTATCGGCCTTTCATGTTTAGTGAGGAATACATTTTGGTCGCATGCTGAACAGAGTTGATAAGCTTGTATTTGTCGATAGAATGTCTGCTGTCGTTTGAATATGGCGACCAAAAAATGATCTTGCTTTTGCTGTAATTTGGTATTCGACAAAACAAAACTCATTTTGATCGAGTAAAAATTATAAAGGAATATCTATTTTAAAACACTGATATTTTTAAAATTCTTAACTGCACTCCACCGTTTAATGCATATAGTCAACATTTATGATGTAGTTGAATAAGTTGGTCTACATCAGCAACTGGGCCTTCAAACACTATTTGTGATTCAAAAGTTAGTTAACTGCTGATCTTTGATCCGCACTCACGATTTCTTATGGCTAGTTCATGTTGACGCGTTAGCCAGCGTTTATTTCTTGAAATGATACATACCTACTTTTATATTTTTGTTTCACGTTTTAGGGTCCTCCATTACGTCCGAATCAGAGAACGATTTCGTTGCGAGCGACCTGCCAAGCGCGACGAGGTCTAATCAGGGATTCATCATAAACCAGGGATTCACCATCGACGTCGTCGACGAAATCGCTGACGCCATTGACAACAGTGACTTCGGTAAGCTTTCAAAATGCACATGATGAAATATAAATTAATGTAAGCCTTCCAATGCGAAGTTAAACATTTTTACGATAGAAAAATCATGATGTGAATAATATTATCTGTAAATACTGAAGATATGCCTTTTTATGTCATGTAGGTAAGAACCCTTTTTCCAATAAAATTTTACAAAATTTACGAGTGTCACCCTATTTATGTCTGGTTCATTTTACATCCGCCCCGCCTTTTCCCCTTATAATTTGTGTCCTAGCTCCGAGTCAAATATTTCATGTCTGTACATGGTAATGAATTTTAATCGGCTGTAATACATTCCCCTGAAGTTCATTGCTTCATTTGAGAGCAGCCGATATATATCAGGGTTGGCTGATCGCCCGAAGGAATCATAAATAAACCGTCGAATTTGGGTCAGAAGAAATACAAACGGATGTTTTTGTTGCAAGGGAAATTGGGCTAAGGACCGCGGGTAGCGAAAAAATATGTCGAGGGAAAGTTTGAAGTTCATTGACTGACGATTAGTTCTAAGCGGGAAGGTAAAAGGGCATTTGGTATGTACTTGGTATTAGTTTCAATTTAACGGTAATGAGGTATACCTGGTTGAGTAAGGTGTTCAGTGACCTTTGGACAAATATCGTATCGTTCAATGATATGGACTATCGACCAACCTCCTCTTGGATGATGATCAATAATTGTGTACGCCAGATTTTCGGATTTGGAAAATGTTGTTATTTATTCATAATAAGAAAACAGATTATAAAAGGTAACGCAAATATATTTTAGACGTTTAATTTAATTTACATATTAATTTTTAAAATATATTTTGCGTTTTTTTTTTCTTCTTCAATTATCAAAAATTGTCCATTATCTTTATCTTGATGAATACCCCTGTCGCCAAAGTCATTGTTAAATGGAGCTTTAAAACTGATGGCAACAGGGTCTGATTTTAGGTGCAATAGGTCATGACCGATTCAGTGATGATGTAAAAGTTGTTGTAAGCAAATGTTAGTGTTTGTGTATTCACTTGTTAACTGTCTGAGTGATTCACTGTTACTTTCTTCCGTTCCTTTCTTTATCTTCAGATAGCTGTGAGGAGTGGATGCAGTGTCGCAGTGAGAAGCTGGTGTCTTACCTATCACATCTAGATGACCTCCCTAGCTGTCCTTGCTACTTCCCTACCAACAACGCCATCGTGGATCCTCAGCAGGGAAGGGAGTTCCATTGGATTGAGCAAGACCCTGAGGCGACCCGACTGGATATCTACAAGCCTACCGCCCAGAGCTGCATCCAGTCGCTGCGGTCTTACCACAGTACGTCACTCGCCTCGCAGCAGTGCTGCTACGACGCCAATCAGAGATTGATCACCCGGGGGCAGGGGGCTGGTACGCCGCAGCTCATCACCTCACAGATCTCTCAAGAGCTTCATTACAAGATCGACATCTTACCTTGGATCATATGCAAGGGTGACTGGACCAGGTACAATCAGATCAGACAACCCAATAATGACAGAGAATGCACAGACATTCCAGATTTGCAGACTTTCTTATCTCAGGTTGATGAAGCTCGGGACTTCTGAACAACAAGCTATGCGTATCTTAATGATGGTGATTGAGAATATGGTATACTACCAGCTAATCAGTGTGGCGTATCATCAGTCTAGCCACTATAGGGTTAGCCTTTAAACAAGGCCACTTGTTTGTTAGACGCCGAGCGACTAAAACGAGACTAATCGTGAAAACCCAGGTGAACGCGAGAGCGAGAAGACATTCGTCACTCGGTCGCGCGTTCACCCGGGGTATCTAGACTCATCTCAGCCGCTTAGCCAGAGTCACGAGGCCTTGTCAAAATGCTACTATAGGGTGGGGGCACTGGTGTAGTAGCAGTGATGGGGGAAGGGGGCTCTAGAAATGTTAAGTGGGTGAAAGACGAGAAAACAAGGCAATATAGTAATGATATAGAGTGTGACTAGGGCCGTATTTTTTCACCTTGCCTTTCCCCTTTCCCTGTCTTTCAAAATCTTTCTCTCGATTTTGTCTCATCTCGTCTTTTCTCCCTTTTTTCACTATTGAATAGAGGACATGTGACATCCCGGTAGCTACGCCACATATCATATTACTCAATACTACTCATTTGATAATTTCATGTCTAATTTTTTGTTGGAAATACTTTCATTGTTACTTTAACCACGATGAGCAAAATATATATTAATACATTCAACACAAAAAAGCCTTACACCAATCTAAAACTTTGACTATACAGATTCACTTATGAGAGCAACCATTTAATTTAATGCTGTTGGAACAACACAAAACAAATTACGGTCCTTTTTCTTTCATGATTAGATAGTAATATCGAGAGTAAATTTGAGGTTATATATTTGTAGGAGGGTTGATACCTTAAAGATGTTAATACGATGATATAATTACGCTTTAATTTTGATTTTATCTAAGATTTTTACACTACCTCGAATGATAACCGATGTTGATGTTATTGTTGTGTATGATAATGTATGGCTGTATGAACACTGATACGGTAGTTATAGGAGTATTCTGTTCTTATTATCTTCGTAATATCTTAAGTTAAGATAGCAGGAGTGTTTAGGACGCTTTTCCAATTATTGTAGTTGTACCGATAAAGGTGTATTTCAAAAGTGTTTTGTACTGAAATAGTCACGGGTATACTAAATGCTACGTATACTACAATAGCGAGTCATAACATACATTTTCTCAAAAATAATTGGAATTTGTGTCTATACAATCCTTCACAGTTTTCCCCTAGAAACCATATCATTCATATTATATAAAGACATGTCTTCTTTGAAAAAGTGGGATTGACAGTGACCTATATCTGTCACATTCTTGCACCTGACTTTTCTGTTGACCCGCCCCATATATCAAGACAATTTCATTTTAGTAGGTCTGTAAAAATCCTAAAATAACTCGAACTATTAACAGACGAACAAAAAAGGAAGGGTAGATGAGGTTAAAGTCAAAGTATTTTAGCTATTAGAACTTAGAAGGTCGAACTCCTTGAGGACATCGCACTTCTGTGCAACCACGACGAATTCCCGTCTGCAACTCAACACCACGCACTGCATGCGTTGTTGTTCAATGCGACAGGATTCGCAGTTTTAGGCACTACGAAATCAATGTCTCATTTCTAATGATAAAACATGTCATGTAATGGCGTATCCAACGGGGGTGAGTGACACCAAGATCTACTAAATCTAACTTTATAACAAATCATTAAATATACATATTTTAATACGCCACTTCACCATATAATCCATGGTCCCTTTACGAAAGATCCTCAGTAATATATTCCATGTTGGACACTATACTAGTGGAGCAACAACAACAAAATGTGTATTCGCTTATCTTGTTGAATCATTTTTTGTTGGATGGTATTGCATTTGATTCTGTGCAGGACTTTGTCTGAGTCAATATTTGTGAATGGTCACGGATCTGAATAGTTGAGAAGAAAATTTATGGCTTCGCGCTTAAAATTTGGAGTGCCCCTCTTACGGCCTAGGTGTTCTTTTACATGTATTTATCTATTTATTTATTTATTTATTTATTTATGTATTTATTCATTTATTCATTTACTTATTTATGTATTTATTTATGTATTCATTTTTGTCGGGGTAGCTGTTTTATATCATTTTAACTTTCACCGTCTAGATAAAGGAATTTTTTTTTTTTCATTTTACTCTCACTGTAAATAATACCCTGCCGCTATTTTATAAATAAATGTAACTTATGCGTTTGAACAGTATATAGAGACATTTGTGTTTCTCAGGGATTTGTATTGTACCATAAATTGTAGATAAATATGTTGCTGAAAAAATAATATTGTGAAATAATTAGTCAACAGACGTACTGATGAAACGTGAAATAAGATTTGTTGTCCAATGTGTCGACCACATTTTATAAATGAATGTGTTTTGAAAAGTATATAGTCACTCTCGGAAAAATAAATACATTTTTTTTTTGTAAATTTCTTTTCCTTTTAAAGACAATTTCCGTTGGGGGGGGGGGGTAATCTTTTAAGTTTGGTATTTAGTTCGAAATACCTCATATTCACGAATTTTGTTACATAGACTTGTTTTACCACAGTCATTTTTTAGAAAATGGGAAGTGTCTTGCCAGTTTGTATTACAATAATTCATAAAATTACCTATTTTAAATACGAATTAGTATTTGAGGCTGAATTATGATCTTGCTGTATATTATTTATGACTTTATTGTTATTGAGCTTAAACTTTAAAGAAAGCTTTTGTGAAAACGTGTTCTTTAGAAAAATCTATATTTGCCCATACCATTTGGAGTGACATAAGTGGTTACGCAATGCTAAAACAAGAACAAAACATGATAGTAATGAAATGTTTGTGATACAATTTATGTGTCTTAAATGGGTTATTAAAATAAGTTGCTATTTTTCCATGTTTTTACTTTTGACATTAGTTTTTCGATCCAATTTTTCTTCACAACTCAAATATGATTTTAAGAATGGGTGTTAATATTTTAAGCATACTGGTAAAATTTCTGAAAGTAAGGTATTTAAAGGCTTCATTCATAATATGCACTTTGCCAAAATCTACGTAAAGATTATTACATTCACACATTTATCGAACGGCAATTCATTAATTCATTCAACATAATGGTTTATTCAATGTAATAATAATAATGATAATAATAGGTTCTTGTATAGCGCTCATATCAGTCAGATTTGAACCTCCTGCAGGCCTCCCGATTATATATACCTCCAAAAAGACCGAATTGTGGATGTTAATACAAAATATTTAAAAAAGCATTTTTAAATTATCATATAATGCAGAATTCATATTGTTGAAATACATGAAGTACATTGCATAATCTCTGTTGAAACGCGGATGCTAAATTTTTGACGAAAGAACATTTTTTTAAAGATATCAAAATTTAATCAGGATGAAGGGTAGAGGTATATAATGACTAAACTGTAAGAGGGTTTGTGGTACTATTCAAATTAGAATCGGGAAAAAAATATCTAAAGTTCATGGGATCAATATTAAGAATTCCTATGAATAAATATGTTGAGTAATTGTTTGAATAAAGACTCATGCATGTAATTATTTCATCAAATGATAATCCTTCTAATTTTAATAAAGATTGTATATCGTTTTATGTTTAGTTTCACGTTGAAAAAACACTTATATGTGATTAAAAACAAAACAAAGAGAACATCAAGTCTATTTTAATATATTTATTTGTTATCTTATCATTCGGGTCGTTGAAAGCATGCAATATATTTGTATCCCCAAGGAAGATAAATCATTTAGTACTTTGAAGAGTCAATGCCCCCAGATAGGCAAATTCAGTGCTGTTTCATAAACCTTGATATCAATAACAAGTTAAAATAACGGTGTTAAGCTCCTGAAATCATTGCACTTGGTTGTCGTAGAATGCCGCAAGTATTATTGATAATAAGTTTCGTGAAAAAGAGCCTGATTTTGTAATTCATTTTCAAGTACAGAGATTAGCATTTCCCACGGGATATAAAAAACTAACACGATCACAACTACTTTCGAAAAATCAACCTAAGGCAATTTAAATAGCTAAGCTCGTGCGTCACGTATTGAAATGTGCAAACTGACAATCAAATATTGCGTAATCCCGTCGAACTGAATCACATACTTATTGCGTAAACCGAAAGTGATTTCTATATGGGGTATAGTAGTCCATGGGTAAATATTAGTAATAGAATCTTAAAATTGCCGCTGACTTAAACAAAAATAGTGGCGATCATGTCAAGTAGACTTAGATATGACAGAGATTGGAAATAACTATTCTACAAAGCAAATAACCTCTTCCTGCTTGCGGAAGCTGAATCTGTTAAATGCATGGAATGGTGCAATACAAACATAGATTTTGTGTTTTTAGGTTATGAGAGTATAAGTCCCTATCTATGGAGACTATTCCAGTAATGACCTAAACCTATTCAAGTGATTGTTTTTCACATAAATAGATTCAAGCTACCAAGCTCTCGTTGATCTTCTTTTCTTCTTCAATTTCCTATATCTCACAACAAACATGCCAAGAAAAAAAGTAAACGACGTGAAAATGATTTAATTAACCGGAATATATCATCGGTAGCATTGCTTTTGAAGTATTATTTCACTTTTACTTAAAGTGTAGATTTACAACGTTGCAGATATCTCATGGTCATGTACATAATTTCTTTAAATTCTTTTATAAAACATTATATAGAAATGGGTTGTGTTTAATCTTTACAATACTCTTCGAATTCTCTAAACTGGCAGCAGTTGACTAATATTTGATTACACTTGTGCGTTTATTGGAACAAAGCCGAGAAAAACGAAAATCAACGACTCTCATTAAATACAACGTAAGCAAGTGCTAATTGGTTGGAAGCAATCAATCAATATATTGTTCTTGATGACAACAGCTGACAGATGAGTGCTCCGTGCTAATATGATGAATATGAGTAGCTCAGCTGGCATGTGAGCCGCCTTAGCTCAGGGGTTAGAGCACTGGTCTTGTAAACCAGGGGTCGTGAGTTCTAATCTCACAGGCGGCTACGTAATATACCTTTTGTTAAATAACAGGTTACACATTCCCGGAGCAGAATTATTTTCTGAACATGTATAGTTTTGATGATTTGTGTTTCGGTCATTCTTAGCAGGTAAAGCTTAGCAATACCCGCCAAGCAGGATCAGGTTTGTAATTGGCGCCATATACAGTAGCAGTTCTGGAGGAGTCAGGGTCTCGTAAACCAGGTGTCGTGGGTTCAAATCTCACATGCCTGGGGAAACTTAAGTGGACTCATCAACAGGTGCTTAAAAGACACTTGTGTTGAAATACAATTAGAAAAGGAATGGCTCATCGGAGCTAAAGAATTGGAAATTGAATCTAGTTTTAACTTTACGCACTTTCACTTAGCAATGTGCTAGACGTTTGCCAAAGTTGAAGGATGATATTTATCCAAGTTATAGGTTTCAGCACATTAACCTATGTTTCTAAGTAGCTCTTTCGTTCAGATTTTGCTAAAACAATGGCACTTAGGTATGATAACTCTTATCGAAAAGTGACAGGAAACATCGTAGATGACTTAAACGCGTTATTTACTTTTCTTCACTTTTTAAGGGCGACTCTGTAAGGAATATTAGAGTGTTTTTTTGCACTGAGAATTACATGGTATTTCGGCCTTTGGTCTCATCTCTTTCTTTCCTCTTTGTCTTTTTAACTTGAAATGATTGCGGTTCAAAATAATGTAATATTCATACCAAACACAAAACGGAGTTGATATCTTAGTTTTTATTTTATTATGTTTTTTTTGTGACCGTCGACTGAAGATGAATGTACCCAACAATGTACATCGTTTGATTTTAAGAGTATCTAACGGAATTGCGACGAAATTAGACTATTGCTTAGTCTCGTAATTTGCAATATGTCGCGAAGAGGCATGTAATATCCACAGAAGGATTAGTACTCAAATATTTATCAATTTTGCTTTCGTGTTTTATGAACATCTATTAGTTTGATAACATATAGTATATATTGCTTTTCAAATTGACAGCTAGGTGATGGATCCGAGGTTATTTTTGTTTCCTGGACTCAATTTAGCGTAGTAGACCAGTACCTGCAGTTCTTGTCATAGCCCTGCTCTGTAGTTTTCTTTGACGCCAGTTGTAAAAATAACGTTAGGGTTCCATTGCATCCTCTCCAGGTCGAGTGATCCCAGATATGTCAGCTTATTTTGTCGTAATTGTAAAAGTCATTTCCGAAAGTGAAACTGCAACCTCTTGCGGCTTTATGGCACAGCATGTGAATCAATGGGTGCTATTAACATTACACCACTCAAAAATGATTGGGAACGAGGAGAAAATATATATTTGGCCTTACAAATTTGTGGAGAATCAAAACTGATGACCACCCGTCACCTTGTACCGCGGGATTGCGTTATGGAGGGAACATTTTTCTCCTTATCAAGAAAACTTTCATTTGACAGAAGAGTCTTTACAATTGAATAATAATCGGTATTACTTAATTATCGTATTATTAAACGTTACTCAAAATGTCTACTTCATAAATTAGATCAATCAGAATAAATATTATTGAGTGATGAATGTGTGTGCAAGATCGATTTGGACTGATGACTTAAACGTTTGAATCCGTTAAGTACATTCAATGACGTTATCATAAGATGCTAGAAACACTATTGAATGAAATGAATAACATTATGTTTACGAACAGTAAAATTACACCTGTTAAACATACAATCGATACAAACCACTTTTTAAAATTTAAGTCTTGTTTTGGAAATCATGCGTGGCAGAGCCAAAGTAGATTTATAATAAAGGATGAAGACCACCCAAATAAATGACTTTCACCTCACTCGTTTTATACATGAAAGAACGTTGAAACGTCAATAAATATTGGAAAGCTAAACAGAGACATGGCTAGGGGTGCCCCCCCCCCTCCTCACCCCTTACCCCTCAAAAGAAAAAGGAAAACAGAAAAGAAGAATAAGGGGAAAGGAAGAGAGGGAAGACAACCCCTATTTATCACACCCTACTTAATTGAACTCAAGCCCCCGTATTATCTTGCATTTTATTCACATAGTGAGAACACCCCCACCCATGACACCAATGGGTGGAACCGGGTTACGCCACTGCGCAATGAATGTCTACGGAGAGAAAATGTCGACCAACGCAGGCAACAAATTGGTTTCGACAAATTGCGGATGATGCGCTATTATCTTCCCGCAGCGAGACTATTACATTCTGACATTGGTCCAGCTGAAATATATAGGGTTGCATTAAGTTCGTTGATCTATAAAATAATAAATAAGTGAGAAAAGGAGAGGAAGAGATGAGAGAATGGGAAAGGGGATAGGTGAGAAGATAGAAAGGGAGGGTGGGAGGGATGCTGGTGAGAAGAAAGAAAACATTCAGGCTTTCAGTGTGGACAGTTTGGATAATAAAAGGCAAGAAAGAAGACTGTAATGTAGTTTTTTTTGTATAAAAGGGGTATAAAGGCACTTTGCGATATATAAAGGAAACTTTTCCAGCGTTTAGAATAGTGTATTATAGAGATATTGACTGATAAGAGAGGACTGGCTGAANAGTCATGTCAGTGATATCACCTTTACATTTACTTTCAAAGTTATAACACGTCATCAATGGCGGATTCAGGGGGGGGGGTATGATGCTACACACACACACAAACACACACACACTGTCTCTAGTTATTCTGTTTCACGGCGTGTGTATACTTTCATTGGTGACCGGTTCATTTATTGTCTTTGTTTATCTTTGACGTTTCAGTTCATTTATTGAGAAATAAGAGAAATAAGACGATTTGTTGAACTCTCCACTGTTAATCCTTGTCTGAATTCAGTTTCCCCTCTCGCGCATAGCTCGGAGGCTTTGACGAGTCATCAAATTATAAGAAAACGAAGACGATCCGTTGTACCGTTCTCGACTATAAATCTGTATCTAAATTCAGTTTCCCCACCTGCCGCGCGAAGCGCGGAAGCTTCGACGTTTCATTAAATTGTTTAAAGAATGAAGATGATTCGTTTTACCGTTCTCGACTCTAAATCTTTATCTAAATTTAGTTTCCGTCCTTCCGCGCGAAGCGCGGATACTTTAACATTTCATTACGTTATTGGAGAAAGAAGAACTTTCGTTGTACCGTTCTCGACTCTCCTTGTCTGACGTAGCGCGGAAGCTTTGACGTTTCATTAAAATATTAAAGAACGAAGACGATTCGTTGTAACGTTCTCGACTCTTAATCTTTGTCTAAATTCAGTTCCCCCCCCCCTCCCGTGCAAAGCGCGGAAGCTTTGACGTTTCATTAAATTACTAAAGAACGAAGACGATTCGTTGTTACGTTCTCGACTCTTAACCTTTGTCTGAATTCAGTTTCCCCCTCTCCCACGCGTTGCGCGGAAGCTTTGACCTTTCATTAAAATATTAAAGAACGAAGACGATTCGTTGTAACGTTCTCGACTCTTAATCTTTGTCTAAATTTAGTTCCCCTCCCTACTTTGACGCCCATGACTGGCTGTTTGTACGCTCAAGGGAAATTTGCCTCCGCTGCTATCACCCCTATGCGCGCCTGCAGGGTCGAGAGCCAGTATAGAAACAGCCAGTCCTCGAGTATTACAGCACTCGATATCCCTTTTATATGCCGAGTTCGAACAAAAATCTACCAAGAATTCTTACCTTATCCTTTTATCGAGTAAAGATTGGTTAAAACATCAAGGAAAATCTGATAAACTGTCTGTTTATCACCGCCCGAAAAATGACTGAATTTTTCGATCAGTTTGGAATCGCAGACAAAAAGCACTGTATGATGTCCGCACTCGCTCAAAGAACATTTTGACACGTAAACCAATGGGTATATCGCAGCAACATCTTATTATTTTCCCGGTAACTGGAATTTTGCCGGGATTTTTCTTTTGGACTATTAAATGGTTTTGGCATTTTTCGTTTCTTTACGGGAATGGCTAAAATCACGACTGCAATTTCGACCAAACAACCTGCTGGATTTTTTAAAGATACTATGTCCCTTTTACAGCCAACATCAAATTCTGTAGAACTTTGCAGGAATTATGAATATGTTATGATACATGTCCTATCTGTGAAATTCAAACTTGAGCAGTGTCCTAATATGCAAAGTATGCAAGGAAACCTGTTTACTTGCTAGACTTCACTGACAGACAATATTGAGTGACTAACTGCCTTTTTTCATCTTTCGTAATAACATACAAAAAATGAGCTGTAAAGGGTACATGAGCATTTGTCTACATCAATAACTCATTTCTTGTAATGGCCAAAATTAAACTGATTGGATCTTTGCACAGCATAAAACGTACGACCATTCGGTACAATGGTCTGAAAAATCAGACTATTACTTACTGGCTCTATAGCTCCTAAGTCGATTCGACAACTACATGTAATAGTCGTTATTTTCCCACTTAAATACATTTATAAGCCCCCTTTTTTAAAAGGAAAGTTCTGAATTAGTATTGTCTGTCAAATGCCGTTGGAATTTAATCTTTTCATTTTGGGGCCTGCAAATGGGGCGTAGTACCTTTTAGTGAAGTGTATAATTGTAGCTCTCTTTGGCAGCGGTATTTGTGTGTGTTATATTGTATCTTTCATGAGTTGTCTCCACATCAATCCGCAAAATTGAAAATATTCGAATTGTATCTTCACTGTACTAGTGAAATGATTATTCCGCACTAGTTTCAAAATCAAAATGAAGAGTGTCGCCTTGGCCATTTCGAAAGGGGAGAGGGGTTACTTTGCCATCAAGTTGGCTGGTGAAAGGTTTCCATTAAACAAGATTTTTTTTTAATGGTACAAGGATTTTCAAATTTTGAAAATAAGAAAAAAGAAAGGTAGAGTTGTGACAATTTCTCAAACAGGCAATAAAGACACTTTTTCCATACACCGAAACAAGTCGAAAATGTTCAAATTTGCTGAAAAATTAAATGTAGGGACTTAAATTTAGTATTCATCCTCTCTCCAGCGATGCTCTGTCTGCGAACCAATCTTTTGATAATCACCATTTTCTAGCCGCAACAAACACCTTTAAAATCTCCCACGTCTCGCTTGGGGTGTATAGGGTTAATGAGTTTCTCTACAGGTCTTTAGTGAATGCCAACCACTTTCTTATTCCCAGCCCATTAACTCTCTAAACACACAAGGTCAACCCCCTACTCAGTATCACTGTTTACTCACCAGTAGGGGGAACCTACCGGGGTCCATTACCACCCAGAATGGTGCGCAACCTCATCAGCGCATGATGCTATCAAATCGCATGTCAATCTTTCTCAAATAAAGAAAATGATCGTGATTGTAAGGTAGACAGAGTGTAGGAAATAACAGCAGAAGACTGAAAAGAGGGAAGAAAATTGATAAGAAAAAGTTTCAGCGAACTTTTGAAATATTGTGTGATGATCTTCTGTTTCACCAATCTTCATATAAATATAAAATCTGTATTTCGGTCTTTTCAATCACCATCTTAAGCACCCTTTTTATCACTATCATAATGTAGCAACACCTTCACCATGCACAATCACGACTAACGATAACAATATACCAATCTCACCACTACCAAACTATTGTCCCTTATCATTGACATCATCACAATCACCACCACCACCACCACCCCACCACCACCACCACCTTTTTCTCCAATATTAAAACTCCCACATGCTTTGTTTTCAGGTTTAGTGTATGGGTGTGTTTGTTACTTTTTTCTTTTTTTCCCCCTTACTAATTAAACCTGTCTGCTGGTTGGCAGAAGTACATCAACTTATATTATTTAAGTATACATGCTTTCTGGCTCTCAACAGAGAAACTGCAATTCTTTTACCCAAATTTGTTCTTATCTATGTGTCCCACTCTCATCCTGAAACTTAGTATCAGTCACCATATTCAACCAAATCCAGACCAATCACACATCTCCTTCTAGAGAAGGACAACACAATAGTCATTAGTGAGAAATCTGTAACTTTGATTTTGTTTGTGATCATTTCATTATGCAGTATATGCACAAAAGCTTCTTTTCAGTAAATGAATACATACACATGTATGTTGTACTTTTTCAGGAACACAGCACATTTGAAAGTTTTCACAAGACAAGGAGAATGAATCTGTTTGGACCTGTGGATGTCAATTTATAAGATACTTTAAAAGATTGAATTCCCTTCCTCCTCAGAACATACAAATTCTTCATTGCCTTCAACACTTTGACAGAATCTGATAGGGAGATGTTACGAGTTTTAAACTTTGTCATATCAACCATTAGATAGACATAACTATAACTTGTTCTGCTAGTGATTAGAGCAGAGTTACACCAATATTTTCCTATTAATTGTAACCTAATTCGACTGACTGTCATTTATTTCATTTCAATATTGCATGAATATACTTGTACAGAATCATCCAGAGACCATACAGTTTAATTCCTACCAAAGAGACTAGGTAATAGATGACTAATACTATGAAATTTGTTTAAAGGAGTAATAATGTACCAGTAACTAAAACCACATGAGTATTAACAATCTACACTCTGACCTGAAATCATGAACAGTTAGTTGAGTGATAAGTACATAATTATAAGTTGTTACGTTACGTTGTTTCATTTTGTATTTCAGCTTTTGAACAAGCACCTAGTATCAAGATCACCGATTTTATCAGGGAGCTATTGCACATAGTATCATATCAAAGTTTTGTTGGCTTATTCCTGTTTTTGACATGATCTTTTGACAAGGTGTAAGCAGATTTAAGATTCACAAACTGGTTTCATCTTACTCACTTTATTTCATATCCTTTGGAATACATGAGTACACTGCAATAGCTCAATCTATGGTGGTACTTCACATATTCCAAGTGACTCGACTTTAACCATCAACTCAACAGCAGCATTCTGATAGAGCTTGCAGAAACCAAATTATATGGTAAAATTTACCAACAGTACAACAGTCTTGTCTCAAGAACAGTGTTAATTATTTTGCTAATCATCTATTTCATAGTTGACATCTTGTTTTCAAGTTCCTTCTGAATTTGGGTTGACTTTCTTTCTCCTGGCTGACTTTGGGGCAAGAAGAGTAGCTGTCCCTGTCATTACAATCTGAAAAATAAAGAAAACAAGTTTAACAAATCAATGTCAGTTTATGTAATGTGATTTAATGAGGGTCTGAGATATAAAAGAAATCTGGAATATTTTTACTGATATAAACAATTAGTATGACTTTAAATGCAGCAATTTGATTAATTTTTGGAATGGGCATTTCAATATACCAGTAAGGAATACAAAAACTGAAAGTTTTTTTATCGGATACATTCTTCAACCTTAAAACTAGAAGAACAGAAACATTTCATACTTGAAAGTAATCAGGATTTCACAAAAAACAACTTGAATTGGTCATAAACTGTATTGGAGTTTCTGACCTAGAAGTGTAGATACTGTCATTACAGATTCATTGGTTTAAATCATATATTCTAATGGAATAATAGTGATTTTTGATTAATTGATTAATTAATTAATTCATGTTATATTTTTCACATATTATGATCATCACTGACCTTCCTCAATTGCTGCACATGGAATGATATTTTACCAAGGCTCTTTAGGCTATGAGTACCAATTGGTACTGATGGGTTGGCATCTAACTCCTGTACATTAATATTAAATTCCTTCCTTAATCTCATACCAATGACATCTGCATATCTAGGTGCACTGACCCAACTTTTGAAAATGCCCCGTACAAGGCATTTTTAAATCATCTTAAAATCATATCGTACATGTGTTTCACAGCCTACCTCATTCCTTTCAGGAACTCGACAAGTGATGGCGCAATTGACTAATAGGCTCCTGACATCAGTGACTTCCACTTCAGCAATGACCTCCTCACCAATGAATACTGCAAGGCAAATACCGGTAGGAATAGTGAAGGTCAACATCAAAATGATATTGCAGTTGAAATGTCACTTCAAAATAGATATTTTACATTTCCTAATCAGATTAAGAAAATGAAGAAACAACTGCTTTACACTTACAGTCACTAACTCCACTTCTGATTTACAACCATGTACCATATTGCCAATCAGGATAGGCATTAATTCATATACTTTAAAACAGAGTTGAGGACCTTTTCACTCTGAACAGATGATATATGGAATTCAATAAGAGACGGGTGGTTTCCCCTTGTCAGTGGACTGAGAATTGTCTTTTCCTAAATTTAGGAGAGATAATGGTAAAAAATAGAGAAAAATAAGAAATAAGTTTTTATGCCATCAGTGGTGAACTGCAAAATAGTGAACTCTAAGTTGGAAGAGTGAAGTGATGTATAGAATGTTAAAATGTATATAAGCTCACTCATGATGGAGGAAATCAAAATGCATTCCTCTTCGCTATCGACCTAGAGAAAGCTTTAGCTTTGCAAAAGAAAGTTCATTATTTTATTCAGCCCAGGATGGGTATTTGTAAACAAAAAATTCAGGTGTTAAATGCAAATTGAACTTGGGCATTCTTAGTGCATTGAGTGCACCAACCCCCTCCCCTGTAACTATCCCACCAGGATTGGTACAAAAATGATAACAACTTGTAGTGTGAATCATTTCTCTAATAGTTTGTGAATTTATCATTTTCTGAGCAGATAAACTGATGTTACAGTACTCACATGGCTTGGGGAATTCGGTAAAATGAGATATAACGATGGTTCCGGGCCCTGGTAGCTTGGTTCCCATAACAGCAGATGCCAAACTGCGATAGAAGGAATAGCCAATGTCAGAACAAGTATGTACTTTGAGAATGACAACTTATGGCTGCTTAATGAAGTAGAGGATGAACTCTGTCAAATCCCCTTATTACGATAAATCAAAACGATGTTATTGCTTTATTAAAGCACAAAAGCACAAGTCCATTCGGTTATTTAGTTGGTTTCAATAAAGACAGGAAAACATAGAAACAGAATAGTAAAAGTTTGAGCAAACCTGATTTATTTAATAAATAAAATACAGATTGGCAACTCTGACTCATAATATGAGGTTCTATTCCATTTGCTCTGTAGATACACTTAGAATTTCATACATTTCTATTTCTTAATTTATTACAGACCGTGTCTATAATTTAAAAAAAATGCTTGAGTACTACCAATTAACCTAGCCGGGCTAGATGATAAGGTAAAATATGATATTGATCAATATCATATTTTACATTATCATCTAGGAGATATCTGCAAAACAAAAGGAAATTTTCATCAATAGAACTTGTAATTTCCATTCGTTTATTATATGTCATCAACATTGATTCATTAAATTGTTTGTCAAATAGTTTGAAAGTGTCATACAGCAGGTTTTATAAAATGTTGTGTGAATGTACTGCACTACAGTGTTGCCCAATTAGCTCAGCCAGGATAGTAATGCTGCCAAGGGTGAAATTAAAGGTAATACAAAGTTTTGGGAAATTTTGAAAATTGGGTGGATAGTGATACTCTACAATTTGATACATTTTCTACTTTCAAGAAAAATTGAATTTAAAAATTTACCGGTGCTCCCGGTAAATATTGATAAATTTTAAATAGTGCCTACGGTCATGAAATGGTAGCTGCGACCATGACGATCTCAGAATATGTAGTACTGTTGTGGTATATAGCTTCCAAACGGGAATAGCTATTCGGTTGATTTTAGTCAAGAAACATTGTCTTAGGCCTATAGCTTAATTAATATATTGACCTTGAGAGGGAGCTATACAACATAAAAGTGTATTATTTACAATTTCAACCACGACAACAATCACTGGATATTGTAGGGTCGCATATGCTTCCAATATGTTCATTTGAACCAAATTCATGACCCCATACCAAAAGTTTGTATTACCTTTAACCAAGTTGTGGACATAAGAAGCATCTCAACCTGTGTCCAGAAGTAAAACTTAAGGCCTATATAAGTATAGCCTAAAAACATATGCCATTGCCATGATCATGGTGCCTGTATGACTGAAAATTTCTTTAAAAAAATTAGAAACTTGGTCTAACTTACAGTTACAGATCAAATGAGAACCTCAAAAACAAGTCAGAGTTCCCAACTTGTGTTTGATTGATTGAGTGTAAACTTCAACAAAAAATAAAATCCTTATTTAATTAAATCATGATTCGCTCACGTTTGACTTGGTGGACATCACTTGGTGATTTGTACTTATTAAGCTGTAATAAAATTAATTCATCTGATCATTTACCCATTCAACAGAACTCCGTGAACAACAGTTTTGCCAAATCGCGTCTTCGCAGCATATTCCTCATCCGTATGCAGGGGGTTCGTGTCCCCGGAGAGTTGGGCGAAGAGTCGCACGTCTTCCTGGCTAAATTTCTTCGAGACAGCGGCTCTATCTCCCTTTTGAAACCAGAACAAGACGCTCGATCCCGAAGCATAACTTCTCAATTGTGTGAAATGACATTTTGAGAATGATCTGAAAGGCTGATAAAGATGAGACATACTTCAAGTAAGAAATGAACTCAGGCACAAATTTTGAATGATCACTTGTAAGTTTTCAGGCAAGATCGCACATTTTGTTGACAATTAGACTGCCCTCTGTTGACTGTATACTGACATGATTCTCCTTCTGGAGGAAGGGGGTATGCCCACTGAATTCGAACACTAAATGTAAGAAAGAGTTCAGTGGGTCTGCCGACGAAATCCCATTTTCCTCCAATTCGAAGGGGCATTTAGATGTAGGGTCACTACAAAATAAGATGCTTTAATATTTTAAGATGCGTCATGATATTGAAAGAAACTTTAACGATTTTAAGGAAACTAAGGGTTCTTTTATCATTAAAAACAAAAACAAAAAAACTCGAGGGCAATTTTGGTACCTAAATGTATACCCAACAGAAATTATTTTCAGATGGCGTGATACTTCATGTAATTTCCGAACATATCGATAAATGGGAACCAGGTTGTTGAAAGTGTTTTCGTTAGGTTAATTTTTCAAAAATAGATAAAGTCGTACGTGTAGAGGCTTTTTACAAGATGTTTTAAATGATTTATTTTTAATTCTATGGTTATGTAATTAAAGATTCATCATAAGCCGAGAGTTAAAATAATTACACATTCTTTGAAATTTCATATAAACTTGACCCGAATTTATTACCCTTAGAGTCAATGTTCTACTATTGTTTAGTACTTCATACTAATTTGATTATCTTAAAATCGTAAGTAAGCAAAAATGGCAAATAAAAAATAATGACAAATAAATCTTAAGTGTGCAGAAGCAGATGTTCTAAAATTGATGATTCATGTACCGTGAATAGACATTGCAGCTATTTCAGTAAAGTGTAGAAGCAAACGCAGAGGTGTTACAATTGATTTGGAGCAAACAAATACAGAGCCAAGCTCTGTTCAAGACAAGAAAGATTCCCACTACTCTTGAACCTATACGTTCTTATTTCTGGTATAGCGCCACCTTGTGATCGCATGTTTCTATTCTGTTTTTTCTTTTGCCCCCCCCCCTCTCTCTCTCTCTCTCTCCCTTTCTCTCTCTCTTCCTCCTTCCTCTCTCCCTTCCTCTCTCCCTTTCTCTCTCCCTTCTTCCTCCTTCCTTTTCCCTTCCTCTTTCCTTCTTCTATCCCTCCCTCTCCTTCTTCTCTCTCTTCCTTCTCTCCTTTTTTTCTCTCCCTTCCTCTCTCTCCTTCTTGTCTCCCTTCCCCCTCCTTCTCTACCTACTTCCTCCTTCTTCTCCACCTTCTTCCTCATTCTTCTTTCCCCGTGTTCCTCATCATTCTTCTCCCTTCCTCATTCCCATCCTTCCTCTAAATACAATGTCCCCCCCTCTTAATATAAAGCCACTCTGTATTACTGCAAAAAAAAGGAATTTACAAACGAACTAAAGAAAGGTCTCATCAAATAAAAAGAGAGAACACTGTGTGGTGCTATACAATTTCTGCAAAAGGGAAATGCTAGGTTACTACACATTGTATCACTCCACGGTGAAGCGACATCAATGTAATAGTGATTAAGTTTTTGAATAGCGCCATCACATAAAGCTTGGAGGTGATAATTATGATCTGTCCTACTATTCACCAATAATTTCTGTCTTTCTCTGTTTTATCCCTTGTTAACTTATCACGATTCTGTCCCTTAAATATAATTTGCTTACTGTTCTTAATAGACAGAGAGGCATATATCCACTCATTTATAACTTTTTGTCTGTAATTTTCAAAACACATATAGGGGGGACTCCACGCTGATATCAAAATGGTTTCAAGAAAAGTTGGATATGAGAAAAACAGTTTTTTTCAGGAAATCCAAAACCTTTTTTTTTTTTTTTTACAAATGTAGTCCATCAAACTCAAATTGGCAACTCCATGATAGACCGTTTGAGCAGCTCTCACAATGTTTGCTTTATGTTAACATTTTTATAAATTTTCTTGACTTTTTGATGGAGGAATACAGTATACTCATTTCAAATTGGTTGCATGCATAATTAAGTATTTTCTATAAAGAAAATGGTAATTTATAAATCTTTCCGGATATCTGATTTCTTCAAACTTTCACTCATATATTTCTATAATTTTCTGCTTTTACAAGAACCAAAAATACAAGAATGAACCTCCTCTTTAATCTCTCTCTCTCTCTCTCTCTCTCTCCCTCCTCCTCCTCCTCCTCCTCCTCCTCCTCCTCCTCTTCCTCATCACACCTGACATTACATGTCCTTGCACAACATTCATTAGATCATCAAGTGAAGACCAAAACAAAATTTTGTTCATAATGTTATAATTCAATGTTATTTATACATACTGAGCTACAAACTTACAATGCTCTAGTTGTATCATATTACTGTTATAATCTACAATCTATATTCAGTTCTATTTACATAACACTTATCTAAGACTGCCTACCGCATTGGGGTAAAACATTGCTTTACTGACCTCTTTGTGATGGCGACTGCATGCAATCAAAATGTAAAATGCAATTTTTTTTTCTCACTATCAGTATTTTTTCTTTTTTTTTTCTTTAATAAGTTCAAGTAAAAGTCCTCAGTTGTCACTAAATAAATATGCCATTATTCCTCCTAATTCATCTTTTCTCTTTATTTTATTGAACAAAACATAATACTCATCTGTTTGGACCCATACGGGCTCAAAACAGTCAATAGGGACTTTTAGATTTGCACAAAGACAATGGGGATTGCTACGGTCGATGTCCTTTTAATGCACTGCCGTGAATGGATGTCCCAGGTATCGGTCCACGCAAATCTAATTTTTATTAGTTAACACCTTTGTAGCTCGATACAGATAGAGAAAAATTCTATGGAGAGGGAGGGAGAGGGGGAGGGAGATGGGAAGAGACAAAGAGAAGTATGAAAAGAAAATGAAAGGACAAGATGATAAATCACTAAACTAAATCATTCACATTTGGTTTATGAATGTTATTTCATAGCCTATTAAACAAACAGAAGTAGTAACCATTTTTAATAGATAGTATTATTAAAATGAAGAAAAGAAAAATGTCCCTAGCTTACTGCCTTCCCTGTAATGACCATGATATCATCATGTATGAGGCTACTGTAATATTCACACGTTTCAGTCAAGCAATTATTTTAGTAATTTTCTAAATGTCTTGATATTTTGACATATTAATGGACACAATGTCAAGGTATATATCGAGAGAAATTACAGGCACATCAAAAAATGATAGTAACTTGGTAAAGATAAAGTTATCACTGAGCAAAGTGGGAGAAATTATCACAGGATACTCGTATGCTCTACAGATAACAAAGATGGTGCACAAGGGGCAATAATAGTAAAAAGAAGTTTACAGAAAAGTATTCAGATATAAACATGTATTCAGATTTACACTCTCAAATTATCATTGTAACATGCAGAAAGGTGATACAATATGTACTGACTACCTGAAGAGTAATATTTGGTACAAGAAACACGAATTTGGCAAGCTTTTTCTCCTTTCCTCTCCAATTATTACAGGATAACTACCAAGTTACCAACCCATACTCCTTCATTGTCATGGCAAGCTGATAAATGACTTCGCTCCAAAGTAACAACAAAGATTTGAGTTGCTAACTACTTTAACAAGAACAAACTTGTACCATTTGATGTTATTCTAAAATTCCCTTAATCTCTGTTTAAATACATGACAATAAAAGAAATACATCAAAATACACTTTTTATATAAATGGCAAACAACACAAAGTACTGAAAATAAAAATCTTATTGCTTGAAAATAAAAAAGTTATGCAAATCAATAAAAGAATTGTAAAAATTTCAAATCAAATACCAAATGAAAAACAACCTTATGATATGATCTCAGACTTTGAGCAATGGTTATAAAGAGTGTCTGATGCAAATACACAAATTGTATTCAAACAACAAGCTTCTTTTTTTCTTTAACACACAACACTAAACATAAAAGGGGGTAAATGACAACATTTAGGAGTTAATCAAATGATACATGACAAATTTTAGTCGGATTTTGTGTCCTCTTTCATAAACTTTACACAAATTTTGAAAGCATTCTAATTCCAGTTCTAGTTATTTGAAATAAATGAAATGATGAAATAATATGATTGTGACAAATTCAACCATGAAAATGAGACGTAAATGATATTCTTATATCCACAATGAGTG
This sequence comes from Hemicentrotus pulcherrimus, assembly GCA_003118195.1. NCBI lineage: Eukaryota > Metazoa > Echinodermata > Echinoidea > Camarodonta > Strongylocentrotidae > Hemicentrotus > Hemicentrotus pulcherrimus. Next base: position 116,528 of record BEXV01000801.1, on the reverse strand, counting down.
GGATTTGAGATCAATTTACCATATCAGTGTAAAAATCACATCTCTCTAGAGTGCCAAGTTTGATAAAACTGTACTAAATTAGTATATATTATTTGATGGAAATATAATAAAAGTAGCGTATACTCAATATTGAATGTATCTGGTCAGTATGGGAGTGTAATTTTGTATCTACATATTGTATATAATTAGCTATAAAGAATAATCATACATACATTGAAAGCCATGTTTAATTCTACATGGAAAGCTTTTAGATGTCGTATCAAACGTAGAGAGGATTTGTACGGTAGTTTGATTTAAAATTCTTTTCATTTCACTTACGGTAACTCTTTCTCACAGGTAGACTACTAGCGATAACACAAGAATATACAGAATGCGTTACAAGCATTCAAGGTCAATATATAATGTATGATTAAGGTTCAACTCTTTAAAAAAACCTCCAAATGATGTGATTACTACAAGGTTTGTTCTTTGTATTTATATACTGATAGGTCTGAAAGTTTATAAGGCATCTGAAATAGTGTTTGACACTAATTCTACGATCTTCAGCAAGTAAAGACATTGCTAATAAATTAGGGTGTAACAATATTTACTAAAGAGTTATTTTAATTTTCTATGCAATTTCAAATAGATATCATCAATTACTTCAATTTGTTTCCTTCCAAATACCCTTCACTATTATTTGAGTTCCTTAAAAAAGCTCTATAAAACTATAAAAATACCAAAGTAAAATCATTTTCTCCATAGCGTTCTAATAAACATAAAGAAATTCTAGACAACGCATTATTCATAGGATAGAAAAATCATAGCCATTATAATCCTCTTGGCTAAGTAAGCGATGACAAATTGCAGCATGGCATAAAGAATAACTGTATGTTACTATGATCCTCATCAGAAGCCCTGTGATAACAAATTTGAAATATTTGTACTTGCGGACAAATTGAAGTATCTCAATGATCTAAAATTTCTTTAAAATGCTTGCAGCGTAATGATGGAATGTGATAAGTGCAACAATCCTATGTAATCATGTACTTATGGATGATAATGCAAGTCGCTGTCTAAGATTAGTCAAGGTCACCACTCCAACCAAGGACCCAACACACTACCTCACCCTAACCCCCAAAACAATGCCTAGAACTGAATTACATCCTAACTTACATATTTGAAAAAATATTTGCTACGGCGTATAACTTTGAATATAAAACATACTTTAAAAAGACATACATGTAAAGTTCGTTCACAATGTAACCTCTGGAATTGTCTTAAGAATTTTGGAGATCAATTTTGGAGGAGATCAATCTCAAACAAATGTAAGAGATTACCCTATTGCTCATAACACTAAGATAAGCTCCATAGCATAGAGAATCATAACATTTGCACATATTTGATTTGGTCAGTTAGAAATGCCTTAATACACAAGCAATTGTCAGCAAGCAAGATATTTTTGATTAAATCCAAGGCCCTGCCTTGTTTTCATATATTCTCATGATTAGTCTCCTGATATCACAAGAAGAAGAGTTAAAAATTTATATCAATGATAAAACACTTTTAAAAGTAAAAAGTGAAGCTATGTGATCTTTGGGCCTTGAATAGTCCCTTCACTTTCCTCGGCCTTTCTTGCCATGTTGCTGCTGAAACAAAAAGGGAAAATAAAAAAAGTGGTAAAATAGATACTGTGAAAGAGAATAAACGGGTGGTTTAATATTAATACAAAGTACACATGTAAATACTTGAAAATGAAGAAAATGAAGATATATCATCACTACCATCTCCATGTTTAAGCAATAGTTGTGATCGCACCGATTCTCACCCCCCTGCAAATAATTCAAATAACTCAAACTTCTTGTTGCAATTGTTGTTGTTCCTCTCTATTTGTATAACAACAACCTACATGAGCCTCCAATGTACTTGTTCAATCTTCCTAGTTATTATTGTCTGTTCTTCAATTCAACAACTTTTCATCTCTTTCATTATATTGGTAAAATTTGCCCTTTTTTCTTCAATTTTGATGGAGATATGTTTTCCAGTATTGTATGGTATACCATCCTTCCTACACTTCAGACTTTACATGCTAAAAGTGTTGCTCCATCTGAATAATCGTCTGTTAGGAGCAAAAAAGGCATTCACCTGTGGTTAATGATATGGATTTACACCTCTCTGTTCCTGAACTTTTTCACTTATTAGGGACTTTTAGATTCGCACGAAGACAATGGGGATTGCTACGGTCGACTTCCTTTTAATACACTGCCTTGAATGGACTTCTCACGTATCAGTCCACGTCAATCTAAAAGTCCCTATTGTCTGCTTGGAGCCAAGAGGGCGTTAACTCATATATCTTAACAATGAGTTAATGCCTTTCTTGCTCTGAAGAGACATTGTATTTAAAACCCTTTGATATTATCTGGATTACCGCTCCTATTTGGTATTCATGGCTTACTCTGTATAATGTTCTCTATTAACCAGTTCATGACATAATCCTACCTCATCCTACATCACCCGAAAAACTTCTTACCTTCATCGAAAGCTTCATGGCATCAATCTCATCCTTCTGAGATGTTAGCTTCTCATTCATACTGCACAGATGTTCACTCATCATACTCAGCTGACTCTCATAATTCTTAGTCGTGGTTTGAAGCTCATCCTGTAGAGGGAGTGGAGAACAGGGAGGAAGAGATGGAGAAATGGAAAGAGAAAGAGAGAGAGAGTCAAAGTAAGGAAAGAAGGAGGGGGAAACAAATGCGATTATTGTTACTACGTACCTCATCACAAAAATTGGATTTTGATGAAATGAGTGAAGAGACACTCCAATTAACATTGCACTATATCATTTCATCTCAAACCTGATCTTGTTTGAAAACCAAGATTTCATGAATAGCCCCTATTCAGACTACCAAATTCAATGTATAAGAAATTACCTTTTTCTAGTATGCGTATTGTAAGTTTTTCTAGACTGAACAAAATGCATGTCAAATAAGAATTAGGGTTCCCCTCTATACTAGTATGAATATGATTTTGCATCAAAATAATATAACTGGGGCTTATCATAGTGAGCATGCACTGATGATTGTCCAGCTTTCATGTCAATTGTCCTCTCCTAAATTAATTTCTACATGTATAGTTTCTTTATTGAAATTCGTCTAAATTCTCTTCAGTCTGAACGAGCTCATAATCACATGGAATTTAACGAGTCACACCCTTGAACTATATGCTGCAAAGAAAAACATATATAATTCAGCTAGTACATCTTTATAGAGGAACCTAGACTAGAGCTCACTAAACTTCCATCTTTGACTCCTCAAAAACAAACACCATCAAGCTCGGGTTACTAGAGATGGCTCAAGAGACAAGGCCTAACGAGAATGATTAATGGCCATCTTCCTGATCACAATTGCCATATGATATGTGTTTTTTTCAACTCTTTAATAGGTAACCGACACTACTTTATGAAAACAATATATTTCAAGGAAAGGATATCCTGTTTGTAAAGCGGACATGAGATCTATGGAGTTATGAAACAGTGTCATAAACACATGATTGGCAGAGTCTTGTCCAATGCAGACCTCTTGATATTGCATGGTATGGATGTTAAAATAGAATACTGGTACCCCAACTGATGAGGTACTGAATCTTCAATGAGACAAGTTGCTGTTAGATTTTTTAGAGGATGACATTGGGCAAAATACATATATTTTGCAAATGAAGCCCTGATATTGCATTTTCAGAGCTTTTCTTTCCATATATACTAGGTGTGTAAAGATGCAAGTAAAAGGTTCAACCATTTCAATACTCCCATTGTATCTCATTTACCAGTAAGAAGGACCTGGACAAAATTGTTTAAAAGAAAAAGAACAATGTTGAACTACTCTGTTAAATAAGAAATTCATATTTTCTGTATTTTCCTTTATTGAAGAAGCATCAATTTGCTCATCTACACATCAGACAGTTGGTTATTGATTCTATAAAATTGGGAAAGTGAAGAGGACAAAGAGAACAAAGAGAAGGAAGAGATGGAGGAAGGTTTAGGTGTAGAGACTAGATGGCATGAAGCTATCCCCAGAGCTAGAGGTACATTGGAAGTCAGCAGACTCTAGTTGCTATCATAAGAGAGTTCAATCTTAGGTCTGGATGGTGACAAGGAGAGTTTAAACCTTTCATGAACTCAATTTGACTTTCATAACCACATCTCACAGTAGCTCAACCTCACATGACTGCATTAAAAAAAAATGATATAAGTTTCCTCCTAAAGATTTTCCAACTATCACTTAGCCGTGCCTCAAGGTTTCTAGAGAATATTTTCCTGTAGAAATGTTACATTGAGTATAATAACACATATTTTTTCAGGCAAATAATGGCTAGGTCACACCAATTTTATAAAGGTAAAGACCAGTATTGGAAACGCCCCAATTTTAAAAAATGAAATGGAAGCTCTTATTACCAATTATGTGAAAGAATATGTTTTGACTTATACATGATGATAAAAACCGCATACTAATTGATATATTTGGTAAATTAGTTTATCTATGGTCTGTTAGAGATAAACGCATGTGTCGTGCAAGTGTGCGTATAGTCCCATATACATCTTTCTGTGTACAGTGCTTGTAACTTTACGAAGACAGGGCCAAATTTCTTATCATTTTGATGATTCCAGAACCTTGCAGTACACACCAATAGATGATCAACCTTTTCTGATAGATTCCACAACGTTTCTTTCACAATGCAATCGCATGACCATAACTGGTCTTTACCTTTAATTATTTCGATGTCAGTTCGTTTCTTTATTTTTACAATGCATGGTTTCCCATGCATTTCTACCTGTCAATGTCCTTGGTTCAAAGTATGCATTTTAATTGAAAATGTTCAATGCCGTCTTGATGAGTGTCCTGAGTATACTTGTAACATGATTTAATACTTGACCAATTCTCAATGAACTAATATGATTTATGAATTATAAGGAATATTTGATCTACATAGGAAGCTTTGTCATGTTTTCTTTTGAAAAAACAACACAGAAGGACGTTAAGCTCTGTGTTGATTAGACACAATAAGTTAATGTGCAGTAATTACACTACCAGTGAATTGTTTTCTATGACACAGATTACTTGAACTTCACTTTATGCCGGTAGATCTTTTTAAATAGAAGGTTGAATACTGGTAATGGTGAAAAGGACATTGCAAGCTTCCCCATCCTTTTCATCCCCATATGGAAGGATAACACAGTAGCAAGGAAACAAGAAGAAGATTACTGCTTAAATACTTTCATCATATCTTTAATATAAGGCCTATCTAAACAGCACCAAAAACATCTGTGTTTGCCCATTCTGGTTTTGTAAATGCGATCGCATGGAAGCAAGAGAGTCACATGACCCCCTCAAAACTGAATATTTCACCGGTGTTTTGAGAGTGAGCAATTACACTGCTAAAATTTCTGCCAGTGTTAAAACAAAATTCCACAGGTGTGATTTTCAATCTGGGAGGTGCATGTGAGAACAAATTACGATATTTGCTTGCAGTGTAAATGCAGCTTATGACTACAAATAGTTTTTAAGAAATCAAAACTTAAGTTTATGCTTGTGGTTCGTGACCTCACTCTCACATATCCACATTTGTGTGTATTGCATATCAATGCTGGTAATGTTCTCCAAGAGTTAATACATTTTATAAAATTTGGATGATTAAGTTTGTTTTACCATAAACAATATTCTATTCCAGTAGACAATAATCAACTCCAAAATATCTATAGCTCTTTATACCCATACTTATTTCGTAAAAGAGAAACTCTTTGCATCATCTAGAATCACAGAAGGAAATAATTGGGAGCCAAGGTCATGAGGTTTTACAGGGCATCTCTGTTGAACTGTTATCCTGGATCAAATAGATACATCCAAGGAGCTTCTCATTGACAAAAACCACAGGAAGACGAACAAGACACAACCACAGTCAGAGGTCTTCCAGGAAAGTTCAGATTGAGGGATTACAAGAGGAGTAACATTGGTAGGGAAAGGTCAGTGGATGAATCATCCAAGTTCAAACCACTGAATGGTGAGGACAAGCAGAGTTCAAACCAGTTAATTGTTGGGACAAGCCAAGTTCAAACCTGTGATGAACTCTGGCTGGCTGTGGGGCAAGTCAGTGACAGTTCACCGGCAGAATGAATGGGGTGATGAAAGAGAGTGATGAGAGGGCAGATGAAGGGCGGTGGAGGGTAACGTCAGGCCAGGGAGGGTTGGATTGGGGGTGAAAGTTAAGCTTTCAACCCCTGCTCAATTCTAATCAAAGCCAACTCTTGTCTGATGAGGGTTACACAGCAATCAGTGCTTGTCTGCAGGGAGGGTACATTAGCCTTTACAGTCTTAATTTCTAACAATGCTGGTCTGATAAAGCATAGAAAGTTGCACATTAATATATTGGACAATTGACAAATAAAAATATAAACCCACTGCAATTAAATAAAATAAAAATTACACCCTCTCTAAAATTATACTAATCTACATATTCAGTAATTAAATTTCATGACCTTGCTTTTCATGCAATATTTATTTTCTTGAAAAATGCAATGCTTTGTCAACAGGAATTTCTACATCCTTGGAAAAGCAATTTCTGTATAGTTAAAGTGTAATCTTGTTCTAGCAAGTATAAGTAACTTTAATGAAATTAAGTACCAGTAGTAGAATGGAATAGAGTTTGCAAGTGGCAGCCTAGGAGGAGTAGACCGAGCTAAATGGGGGTCAATTGGGTTTCTTTGATCCCCTCTGTCTTGAGGCCAGCCACTCATTTATTCCAATATTCCAATCAAGAAAGAAGTAATGACCAGACACAAAGCGTGCTTGATGACCTATATCACACTCACGCACGCACTACAGTTCAAGTAAATAAGGCAAACAACAAGAGACGGAATCAAAATATGAAACGCTGCTGGAGGGTTAATTGTTCAGGGGTTCAGGTCAGATTTGGATCTGCTTGATATTGGTTGAATAAACTTGACGATTGGAGAAAACAGCGGAGGAAGAGGTTAAATAAATGCATCGATGCCCCCGGTCGCGTTAATTTCCATATCTTTGGTATTGACCTGTGCCGTATTTCATTAAGAAGAGAATTGCTTCGACCAACAGTCAGAAGAGAAGGGTGTCAATGACCGTCCTTTCTTTGAGGTGAAGGAAGTACAGAGAGATGTGAACAAGTTCATTAGCTTCATACGGTAGGCTAATGACCTGCAAATAATACTCATCAGAAATTACAAAAAAAGGGAAAAGTGATAGAAAATCTCTGATAATGATAATAATAACAATAACAATGTATTCTCTAATGCCATTATCTCCAAGCCAGCTTAGGAACTCACTGTGCTTACTCCAAAATATAACACCTTAAATTTAATGACAAAATACAGTCTTGCATACAAATTTTCTATTGTAAAAAATAACTTGAAATTTGGTTACGGAAGTATTCAAATACTCAAAGATTTCTTCTGATATTCATTTACATGAGGAAGGATGCATATGGACAAGTTAATATATTTATGATCATTTGGGAGATTTTGAAAAAGAGCTCAAAATGTCCTCCCACATTGCCCTTTTGGTAAAGTAGCAATACCCTTAATCTGTTAATTTAAACTTTTCCCTAGTCCTTTGAGACCAAAGTTAGAAAAACCACCATAGAGTATATAGACCAAATGCAAAATCCTTCCCTCATTACAAGAAACTAACATAGAGTCTGTAAGCAAGGCTACATATATCAATGGAAATGTATGTGATAGCTATCTGGGTTTGGTGCCAAGTTTTGCTCAGTTTTCTCATGAATGGTCTCCACAGCACCAGTCATCATACTGCCTTACCCTTTCTGAACAATATCATTGAATCTGCAGATGGATCAAAGGTTTCAATTTAATTCCAGAATCAGCAACAGAAATCAATCAATATGTAACAGTAGCAATGACGACATCTACATCCTGTTACCATGGAGATGCCATTTCAGAGCAGGCGAGTAGCTCAACTTCCAGCCTAAATGAGATATAATTTTCATTCATCGAAAGGAATTGATTATCATGTCAGTTTGGATTACAGGTAATTGACTTTATCTAGATTGTTTCATGATCGCTCTACTTCTATTGAGGGCCACAAGGACATTACTTCATATTCTGCCGACTCTCCACAGACAATGTGATTCTCCTGCAAGTCAAGCTAAACACCACAACATCAAATGCCACAATTTTATGTGACCCAAACAAATTTGAAGACTGAAGTGTTGACAGATTAAATGTATTTCATACACCAAGAATTTACAGCACTTTCAGCCTTTTCACACACAGCTAAATTTCATCGTATCTAGAAATAATTAGTTTAAATGTGTTTAACTCAACAGTTTTAAACATGTCTAGAGAAAATTTTCCCTGTGTGAACATCGTTTATACGATGTTTGGATAGATACAAAGTCGCAATTCATACGCCCCTCAAAGTAGGCTGCAGATACGAAGTTTGTATCTAGAGAGCTTGACATTTTGTGTGTGAACGGTTTAAACGTGTTTATACGTGTTTAAACTGGATGGAGCGTGCGCTTTGTTGATATGACATGACCTTCAATGCGCAATGGCACTACTGCGCATTTTAAGAGCAGTAGTTAATCACAAAACGATTAACGATCGCACCGAAATTTCTGTGTGTGAATGATGTCATATGTACAGCCGATTAGTTTGAAGCCCTTTAAACTAATCATGTTTGTAGAATTTTAGCTGTGTGTGAAAAGGCTGAGAGTCTGGTCCAACTATTCAGCCCAATGCCAAACTGGTTGAGTGGAACATTCTATCATTTAATTTCCTGATTTTATCAATTCATATCCTCCCAACATGTTCTGCAAATTTCCTGATCAAATCAAATATCCCTTTCAAATCCCTATCCCTCTCTATTTATAATTCCTGTCCATAATTCAATCCACTACTCTATCAATTTGAAAAGGATTGTACTGTCACTGTTGATGTCCGGATATCAACTTGGTCAAAGCTCATATTTGTATAGCTGATTGCCATGGCAATGTGGTAGATATGAATACAATTGAACGCTCAATAATAATGATCCTAAATGGTGGGAAATCGAATCTGAGAGCGTCAGAGACAGACACACAGAAAAATGAAATAGAAAGTGGGAATGAAGGACGTCTACCACGTGCTTGAACAAAGCCTATGCAGCTAGCTAGGATCCTGTTTGAAAAGTGGAGTGGTAGGTTCAGAGAGCTAGGTCAATCACGAGGAAAGGTGAGCCCAAGTAGGTCGCTGGTTCACGTTGATGCCCAAGAAGGAGAGCAAAAAAGGTAATGTGGAGTACCAAACCTAGGGACGATGTCAATTGTCTTATGTAAAGAGCTTGGGGTGTTACATCTACGACAGTGTTGGATAGTGTCTCTAATCAGACCTTAAATCAAATACAAAGCTTGGATACTAAGAACAGCGTAAGAAATGCAGTTATTTGGGTGGTACAGAACTATTTGGTAACATGACAAATGAGTTCAACTATTATAATGAAATCACAGTTGGACAGCTTTATAATACATTTTAAAAATATATATAAGACAATAAAAATATGAAAGCACTTTTGGATTTAGAGAAGGGGTAAGCCAAACTAAAGGTATACTTTTTCCTTTACTTTCATTACCTGATTCTGCTTTCTCTTAATTCCTTGGAGTAAGTAATGAATACCACTCGGTTCTAATTTGTTCTACATAAAACTGGTGAAATGTAATATTACAGTGCCCTTAGATAACTGTTGTAAGCCTTTAGATAGACTCAATATCTGCCTGAAAGGATTACAGGGTCTTTGTTTTAAAGACTAGGTTGCTGTTCTATGCAGTTGAACTTGACTTTACCTTGAGACAGTGGAAGAGGAAATGTACATTTTCATTCAATCATTCACCAACCCTCACTGACCTTCACATAATTATAAAGTGGCCTGTCATCCCATCCAAGCAGAGACCACAGATTGCTCTCTCAAAAACAAGATCTCTGTCCATGATTGTATAGGGGGTTACAGGATAACAACTAGAGGGACGATGGACAATCAAAATGACAATCCCTCTCATTCTCAATATTACCAATGTACATGTAATTGGAATCATATTCAAGTCTTATTTAAATGATCAACTTAAGTCAACCTATAGTTTTGGCTCTAATTATCTTGTAATAAATTCTAAATGACAAATTCTGCAACTACTAACTAAATCCAACTGATAAGAAGTGACAACTCCTAAACACAGGAGAAAGTGGCACCCCTTTTCTTAAAATGGTACATTCTATTATGCTTTCCTGCCAACTCAAGAGAGGTAGATCCACACTCACTCTTAGTCATACTACTTTGATATATGAATAATTGGATCCTGATGCAATATGCAACCACTTACATGCTCCATATGCATATCAAGTGATCTGCTTTTAGATGCATTTCTAGGATCTTAATGGAGTGCTTTCTAAAAATAAGTTCGCACAGTTCACCAGATTTTCTGTTAGTTGATTACATAAATATGTGTTCTCCTTCCCGTCTTATGAAATAACAGACATGGCAGTCCTACTTGTTAAATAATCTTTTCAAAACAACCTTATTTAGACCTTACAGTTTGTTCAAGAAGTATCCAAATATCTTTCAAAATATCTGATACCAAAAAAGGAGAGGATATACATGTAGCATGTAATGAAAAACTGATCATACGCCATAATATATACATCCCTCACTCTTCAGACTATGAACTTTTTGTTTGTATCTGAGGGGAAACTGAATTGCAATAACCATCCCAATATGTCATTCCACTTTGGAGACATTCCTGGTGAAATCAAGACATGACTGATCTCAATCAAAGCCAAACCATTGACTCGCATTCTCCATAAAAGGCTTGCTTTGCTGCGAGGTGAAAGCACTCCACTCAATTTCACAATGGGCATCCCACTATAATAATGCAGATTAAATGAGGAGAGCTGGTCACATATAGCAAACACCCCTGCTAGGTGGAATGAAAGATTCCAAATACTCATCCATCCCTGTATATAGATACTGCACTGACTAGGCTGTACCACTTTGATTGAGAGGATGGCAGCATGTTCTACCATGAGGGACTGATGCTGGTAGATAATGAAGCTAAGGAGTTAGGGTGAAGGTCAGTCTAATGTCCTTGTCCTTCCTGGACAAACGCCTCCTGTCTCTGGTCTGGCTAAGATTAGAAGGGGAAAGGCTGAGATGGGAAGGCTGTGATTGGAAATGTGCAATAAGGTTACCATATATGGAATCACTTGCCTGCCAGTGGTTTTATGGGTATTCCATCTCACTCTAGCTGTGTGTACTCCCACTGACTCTGCGAATGTCAATGGTGTGTTCACTTTGTCAAACATGGTATTTTCAAACCTGGGATTACATTTAGTGCAGTGTAATATGGTTCCCCTAACCATTGAATCAATTCCTCTCCATAACATATAACATATAATAGAAATTGTATTAATAAACTCTTGAAAAGCCCAAGCGCTCTAAATGGCCTGTTCAGACTCAGAAATTTATCTGGCATTTGAATACAGAAACGTAATAAAAAAATGATCATCTTATCACGGAAGGAGCATGGAGACTAGAAAATAAGATTATATTAAAAACTATTAAAGTTTGACAATTTCAGTTGACATGAAGTATGTCTATTCATCAGTGCATGCTCACGATTAGACCAAATTTTTCTGTCTCTTTCGTTCGTTAAGCCTCTTATTTGGGTAGGGTCGGCTCTCTCTTTAGAGACGGAAACGGACTATACCGCCACGTGTGCAGGTTAGGTGTGCAAATCAGTACACCAAACTTGCAAAACTTATCACGAATTACTCCTTTTACAGCATATATATCTGCTGCATTTTACATTGTAAATTAGCTAAAGGCTTAACTTTTTCGGTTCCACTTACCAACTTGACTGAAATATTCCGTTTAGTGGTCCATTTTTAGGAAATTATGGGTCAAAATAGATAACATCATGCGCAGCGAGAGTTTAACCACTGCTGCAAGATGTTTATTGCGACCCATTGCGACCCATAATTTCCTAAAAATGGACCATTAAACGGAATATTTCAGTCAAGTTGGTAAGTTGAATCTAAAAAGTTAAGCCTTTAGCTAATAATTGGTAGGCTGAATACAAGGTTATTTTACAGCTTTTAAAAATTTATGATTAACCTTTCACAGTTTAAAGGTTTATTATTTAGTGCACATAAAAAGGAAGCATGGGTTTTTTCTTGGAATTCCCTTTCAATTTGAAGGACAGAATCATTTTACAGAAAAACCACTACCTTAACAAGAATACAAAACATAAGTCCCTCTATACTACATAGAATAACCTTCTATCCATGGAAGGCGTCAGTAGAAAGTGGGCAAAACCAGTCCTATAAGTGAGTCTGCACAGTCCAATGAGGGACAGCAGACTGCAGGTAAATGAAGAGGATGGTGAAGGTCGTTTAAAGGAGGTTTTATCCTTGCCCTTGTATTGTCGTAAGTGTGTGAAGTAGTGCACTTATATGCTTTTCACACTGGCAATATTTTGCTTAACCCCGTACTATAGGTGGGGTTAAGGGGGGGTCTTAGCCCCACCTATAGTACGGGGTTAAGCCTATTCCACTTTCAGTTCAGACTGGGTTTTACCAAAGTGGGCTAAAGTTGGCTAACCCCACCTATAGTACGGGGTTAACTAACCCTGCAAAATAGCAGGGCTAACTCCGCAATTGTGGTGCTAACTCCTGCTAACCCCGCAATTGCGGTGCCAAGCAAATGAGTGTGAACAGAAACGAAAAATAGTCCGGTACTACGCAATGGAGCTTATCGAAGCTGACCAGATGCGAAGTATTTCCAATCATAACATTCACGATATCCGGGGTTAACGAATAGTAGTGCGAACAGCGTGAATTTTCTTATTCTGGAATAGCGGCTAGTACGGGACTACAAACAGCGAGTGTGAAAAGCCAAAAAAGGTAGTCCGGGGTTAAGGATAGTACGGGGCTAAGCAAAGTACGGGGTTAAGCCAAACCAGTGTGAAAAGAGTATTAGTAATATGACTAAGATATGCAGCCATGGCTATCATGATGCCAAGTGATAACATGAAAACATCTCCAATGTACAATAAATAACCATTTACACGGCCCAAACACCAATTGGAGTATGTTGATTTTTTTTATTTACACTAGTGGGAAAATCCATAAAACACTGTTGGTGTTTGCTCATTCTTATATTTTTTGGTAAGCAATGCACATGCATTAAATGAAAGGGCAGAAAATGAACTTTCTGGAAATGTGATTTTCTCTTTAAAATTCAGTTACCGTTCGCCAAGTGACTTTTTGGTACCTTTTTTCAAACTGTTTTCAATCACTCATGCATGAAAAAATGCATCATTTAAGCTGCATCAAATGAAAGAGGAGGATCTAAGCTTTACAAATATATGTCATTTATTATTTATAATTGTCATTAAGTTACAATAAAACATTGATAATTCTTGGGGTCGTTTTTTCTGGGATGCACATGTCTATGTACCTAGTGGGAACACATTAACAGCAGAGCAGAGGCATGAAACAGCCAAAACATTCCCGCTGTGTACCATAAGCAATGAATATTGCATTGCCCTCGAGGTGAGTAGTTCTTTCATCCTCTCAAAAACAGCTCACCTTTTACACCATCAATCAAAAAAACAATTTTTATTTTTTCATCTTGAATTTCTTTGACAATTCCTGCCTGGCAGGATTCAATTTCAATGCTCGCCAAACCAACGTACTCAAGTGGGCAAAATACAAGGGGCTAATAACCAGGGAAAAAATTGATAGAGGGATAAAAACCAACAAACTTTTACAATGAGGCGACAGGATTGGATTTCCAAGCACTGCCTTGGATTTTCTCTGGAGCTTCTCACTAAGCTTCCCTTCCATCAAAAGTGGAATAGGCAACCACAAATGGGTGCTTGCAGATTGCAGCAGTAGTAGGATGTAATAGGAGTGCTCCACTCTTAAGTAGGGGTGAGTAGCATATAGCAATGGGAGAGGAAAGAGCGACTGTTTGCCCTTCTGGCGGGGTATTATGTTACACACAATATGAGAGGCTTATGCTTGCACTGCTGTGGTTTTAGTGGGAGTGTGTGTACTTGCCCCGCTCATGCGCGGAAAGGAGACAGACGGTGTATGTGCGGTGACTTAATCAGCGATAACCTCAGACCTACTTCGGACAAGAGTTATTAACCCTCTACAAATGCACAATGATGCAGTCTGCATGCAGGATTATTCTTGGATAGTTCACTGTCAAGGGGAAGTACCCATGGCACCTACATGATGGGATGCTTCATTAAGCCTGTGGGGGGTATTCCACCACTTGTTCGTGCTATCATGAGGGAAAAGTGTGAACTATAAATCAAAGTAATCAACGGCCTGATTCTTTTTTTTTTCTTCCATATACAACCTAGGGACTCATTTCCACTTGGGCAGATAAACACAGATGGATCGATTAAATAAGGCAATGTTTACTCTAGCATGCCGTGACAGAGTTTGAAATGGAGGCCCGGGTTGACTAAAACGACTACAATTAGACTAACTATCTGGAGCAACCCCTACTTGTAACCATTTACAGAAAATAATATTTACAAGATACGAATGGCCAGGGGAAGTAGGTCTACCCATGACCTAATAGCCTTGTTTCAACTAAAGTATGAATGAAGTTTTATCTCTTTCTCTCCTGCTTCTTTTACAAAAAGACTTCTTTGCAGTCTTTTCTACAGCAACTGCGAAAAAGACTACCCCAAGCATATGGCGTTAAAATAACAATCACTGTCTTCACAAAAGAAGTCCCTTGTGTAATCTTGAAATACAGGACAGTGTTATTCTATCTTTCTTTGATAGTGTTGCTTTTACAGGGAGGCCATGACGCAGAGCAGTGACTGGAAATGCATGCATGATGAATTATTATGATTCATTCAATTTGCTGTGAGAGACCATTAAATACAAACAAGTGGCGCCACAAAAAAGAGGAGTGGCGCCACAAAAAAGAGTGAGAGTTTGCAGATTTGAATAGGAGAGAGGGAAAGCGTGAGAGAGTGAGCGATAGTCAATGGGGATAGGGGATAGGTGATACAGGCGTGATGTAAAGACGAGGCACTTAGCGTGGTTACCATAGGCAACGATTACCGAAAGAGAATGAAAACTGGGCAACAAAAGAGGGCAAGTAGGCTACAGCTGACCCTTGTTTGACTCCAGTAAAGACAAGAGTGACGGTAGCCTAGTTTTGAACTGGCCGTACTAACCTGCATATGAACCCGCCAAGAAGCGATGGCGTGTTGCATCAACTCTAACGTAGCCTCACCTGACCTAATTCTCATCTAAATGACCTCTACTCCACCTCGCATATCCCTCTCTCCATCTCTCTCTCAAAAATTATTTCCTACAAAAAAAAATTATAGCAATTGACACAGATATCCGACAAGTGGTTTGAATGTAAAAATCGCCCCTCCATATCCCGATTGCAATTTAGACGAATCCATCTTTTGATGGAAGCTTCAATAAGCGTGCATCATCCCTAGGAACTCATTTGATTGTTCACCACTCTCACACCTAAATCTCTGCGAAATATTGATATATGGCTAGTGGCTTTTCCACATCACTGACATTTCCAATTGATGTGCACGATGCATGATTCCTGCATGAGAGGCCAGTCAATTCAGAAGTACCAGGCACCGCAACCATTATGCTCATCCATTCCAGGAAAGTGTTTACATAAAGAGTAAACATAGATAAACAGGATTTGCTATATTTACAACAGTATATAATAACAATAGATCCGTGAATAAACAAATGTAAATAACAAAACAGCTCTTTTCCGGAACCCTGAATGCTAGAATAGAATATGAGATAGAGAGTACATTTTGATCTGTACTCATCTCTTTTTACACCTTACATCTGTATATTCAGTTTAATGAACAGAACAAACATAAACGTGTCCAACAGAATCATATTGTATCTTGTTTTCTCATTCAAAAATGAATATGAATACCGGTAGTCATTGTTCTCATAGGTTATAATACCTATCCTTCCCATATGAATGCGACTTGAACCTAACATATGAACGATTACAAATAATCAATTGAACAGTAGATTTTATGACATTTTCCTCTGTTCATACAACGTACATGTGATATCCATTTGAAATATATAATTCAAATGATAACTGTTTTGCAGTTTGTTTGCTGATTTAATATAATTGAATGTAATCTCCTATTCCAACTCTTACTGCAACCCGTATACCAGGTGTAGGACATACTTGTATATAGAAACGTTATATAAAGAAACTAGGTTTAAAGAGGTCAACTGACATGCCAGCTGGCCAGTTATCAGCGCACACTCGTTATACCATATCTTTTAACTGTTTGACGTTCAGACCAAAACAGGACACTGATTCTGTAATGAGTTTTTATTCGAAACGATGCTGAAATATGCGTTCTGCTACACAACGTTTCGCTACACAAGGTTTCTTTATGTGACGTTTAGACTAGATAAAAGGTACATTTGTACAATGAATTCTGGTAGTGTGAATGTGGGAATGTCTTCACTATTCCAGATGTACAAATGTTGTACCCATATGTAACTGTATAGCATAGGTAATTTCCTCGCTTTCTATGATGTAGGCAAATACTAAAAGGGCATTTGTAATCCTTTCTATACTGTAGTAAATTCAACAGCAGTACTGTATATTTATTTGTTTAATTGGAGTATGAATGGACTCCCATGATAGGGTACAATAGAAAATAAAGATATCAATTTATGAGGAGGATGTACCCCAAACTTTGATATTTTTTCTGGCAGAAAGAAGTGCATGAAAAACGAATAAAATAAATGATAAAAATGATTTCTTGGAACATCTTATTACTAATCATGATCTAATTCTCATTCTAATTTTCAAAATGAAAAACAAATATAAAATAAATTAAAGATAATGGGTTGGTATTGCTACACTGCAATATGAAATTAATAAAGTATCTGACATCAGGAAATAACAGTTATTGATAAGCCAATGATCTACTTCTTTTGAATCCTATCTTTCACCAATACATCTAAACCAAAACACAAATAGTAATCAAATATAGTCTCGTGACAGTAATCAAACATTTACTTAAGATAAACAAACAATCAAACAACAGGCATGCAGAAAATTTAATTTTTCTATATATTGAATTCATTTTTTTAAAGTACCAACATTTCAATCAACATTATTGACGTTCTCTATAGTCAAGATGTGATCTAGACGGATGGAAATTTCCCCCATGCAGCTTGGTTATGTTTCAACAACATTAGTCACTCTGTCCCTAAGCTAAACGCGCGGAAAGCTATGTGTCATGGGTGTATGCATGTTGCCGCATACTGATGGCAACATGCACCAGACACACACAAATGTTCATGTTCACGATCTACATCAACAAGATTTAATATGGCTGGGGTACACAAAGAAAGGCAGGCGTCGTTGAGATGTCCTAGCGACACTCTATAGCCTAGTCACTCATTTGTTAGACTTAATTAGGTATTCGAGATTGGTCTTGACTTTCTAAATTACCCACCTGGACAGGAACAAGAAAAGTAGGCCAGTTTCTAAGATGGGGTCAAGGGAAGTAGGGCGCGGGTTCACGCCAGACTCCGAAAGGGAGGCCAGACAGTTCAACAATGTATGGCAGGGTTCATAGTAACTTGGTGAACGGTGTACCTTCACCATCACTCCTAGCCCAAGCGTAATTCACCGCACTATGCAATTTATGCAATTCCGGGAAAACGTCTCTCCGACATCATACCCTGCTTTCGCTTGTGATTTCATTTATGTTTAACCATGGGCGTTGGATTTGTCTAAATTGGAATTTGAGACGTGTGCATCCTTCACAAATTTGCAGTTGGTTTGGCAAAATAATTAGTTTTGGCTACTTCAAGATCAGAAGAGATGTCACTACAAACTGCGGTTATCAGTTTCTAGGAAAGAAGAGCATTTATGAAAATGAATAACATCCATCCAATAACTGAATGAGCATGCACAATTTCCCTACTACACTCTACCGGCTTACATGAATGTAGAAAGAGACTGGCCATGATTTCACCTATATGTGTATATCAAAGCAACTATTGAAAAAAATAACGTTGCAAGCTTACCTTTACTAGACCTGCCAATAAAAATTCAAATGTCTATTATATATATCTTCTGCCTTTCATCTTAATATTCAATTGTAATTTAAGGCCAGTCTGACACTTGTAATAAGTTCATTTGTATGAAAGCAGGAAAATAACAGAAATAAAATGGCAAAATTTAAAATAATTGGACCAATAAATAATTAAGAAAGTTATGAATTTTTAAATATGATATCACTAAGACTATGTGAATCAAATTGGCAGTTTGTCTTGTACAAAAAATATCATTCATTTCTATTTTTCTCTGAAGTGCCTTCTTTTAGGGCACTACCAGTACTCAAAATATATTATGGATAGCATATCAGAAAAAAGAGAATTTTTGAAAAATTATAATTTTAGTCATTTCTAAAGCTGAAACAAATGGCAGATACATCCCTAATCCCGCCAATTTGAAGAGCCCATACGTATAGTGATTAAATTTTCCAAAAATGTACAACTTTCACATTTTTGACCAATTTCATTCAAACTTTCACCAGTCACTTACTTCTCTGATTTTTGTGCTTTCCTCTAGAGTAATAAACTTCTCAATCAAGTTTCTAGTTCCCTTAAAATTTGTTTTTATAATTCTAAACTTATCAATGAAACAAAAGTATGTCCTTTTAAAAAACTGCACCCTTTTCTCAAGACTGTTCTTTGCTGGTCTGTATGATGCATCATGTGTGAGTCATAAACTATAATTCCCTCACTCCTCATGAATTTGAAATGCAAGAATAGAGAGAATCTGCTTCTATCAATTAAATATAAATATAAATACCAGAAATTCTGGTTTCACTGATCAATTTATACCATAGCAATTCAGTGTTTGATCACCTTATAATCACAATTCATATATCTGTTCTTTCTCATCATATTGTTTTCATGTGCATACTGAATATGATTGAAACTGTCTGCATCACATTGTATATTTCCAACATTTAGACATAAGCTGTACAGCCAGTTCGTTTTCATAAAAAGGCCACAAGTCATGAATATTTGTTTGGCTATATACACACTGTTTAATTCATTTGAACTTTCAAAACAGTTCACACTATTTTTTGAGTATTCTAATTATATGAAATTGGTAAAGGATGAATATTAATTGAACAAATTCTTTTCATTTCTTTTCATTTATTTATTTATCAAATCCTTTCTTATCTGCCACATCATCTGTTGAGATCCAGAAGGGTGTTACATCATATACCCCCATACATACTGAACACCCTTTTGCCTCTCAATATTGACAAAATGATATTAGCTGTTGATAACTGCAACGATTGTTGTTTTTGTTTTGTGACAATAGTTCCAAACTTTCAAATACTTTAACAAAAATGCAATCCTGTGAACAAAACCTTTTGCCCATCACCTCATGGATTGTTCAGATAAAAGAAACTTGAGAGTTTAATAGATTCTTTTGAAGCCTCATTTGGTTATCTCAGCCTTATCCTGTAATAGATCAAAATCTTTCATCAACCATAAAAAAATCATAAAGCCACCGCACACTATCTGATCCCCTACGAACCGATTTTAAAAGAAATAGCAATTATATTAGATATGGAAACCTACATCATTTCCCTATTTAGTTTCTAAATAATGATGAGAATACTAGCAACCAAAATTTTAGTGCATTTAGGCTTTTTGGTCAGAATAAAAACTGAATCAGCTTCAAATCATAAATGATCACACTACTGGTCTGATGTCAATTCTGAGCTGATTTACCCTTTTCTTTTCTAAAAAAAGTTTGAAATACCTTGAGATTTAGATTTTATTATTCATATTATTATTTAGATCCTTGGTCATTAAGATTTTTTATATTTGAATGTTCATACCATCAAATGCTATGCTAATTCTTCCAAAACTGGATCCCAGTCGGATTGTGTAGTGAGCGCCGAGCCATATGCAAAACAGTCATATATAGCCTAATCGATGGATAGTTGAGTTCTGTTTTCAGACCGCAAATGCCTTCAATGTGCATGGTGATTGCTCTTATTCTTATCTATGACATTTATAGTGCCCTTTTAGAACCTAAAATTGCTATGAAGGTAATTTTAGACCCCAAAATGTGTAAAATTTAGCCAATACAATCATACTAATTCAGCTCCACTTTTAAAAAACACGGTGACCGTTAATTAATTATTAAATTAAAAATAACAATACATGAACCTGCTAATTGTGGGTAATATAAGCAGCACAAAAATGCCAACAAAAAAGCCAACATCAGCATTAGCTGAAATATGATGTAAAAGGCGTTATTTCGTTTTTTTCAACGTTTTTTTCAAATTTGTCTAAATATCTAATATTTGTGGTGGTACACAAGTATTAGATATTGTTATATTTCAGCCGTCTCTGAACCGATTTTGATCAAACAAAGATGATTTTGTCATTTAAATATAATGTTCTTTCAAACTTGACACTCAATTTTTCATTATCTCACAAAAAAATTATTTTGTGGAGCGCCCTCTGCAACAGAACTCAACTATCCCTTTAAATAATAATGCATCTTCCAAAATCTTCAAATTTTTGTCACAACTTAGTTTTTTTCTCCTACTTAATGTACAGTCTATAAGATTTGAGGGTCACTGAGAGTTTACTGCATACAAATATATTGTGTTGAATTCATTTCACAAGGCATGCCATTTAACAAATGTTATTAATCAATAAGGGTCCACGCCCTTCAATTTTTATGATAAAGAAATTTCCCCCTAT
Organism: Hemicentrotus pulcherrimus; assembly: GCA_003118195.1. Taxonomy (NCBI): domain Eukaryota; kingdom Metazoa; phylum Echinodermata; class Echinoidea; order Camarodonta; family Strongylocentrotidae; genus Hemicentrotus; species Hemicentrotus pulcherrimus. The sequence goes on along the minus strand of BEXV01000801.1, from coordinate 95,668 downwards.
GTTTCAATGTTTGCTGCAAATTGGCGTCATACAGCTTTTTTCATAAATATCATGGTTTAATTCCCAACCAATTAAATTTTATTTCTTCATTGTATATATTTGCTTTAAGCCATCAAGAAAAGGAGTGCCTGCAACATAAATATTCATAAGATATTTCTCATAAATATTGCACCCAGGGCTACTGCTATGGAGACAGGAAAATGGATTGGAATGATCCATTTTGAATTGAGGGGAGTTTTCTTCTCTTTTCCTTGGGGACAATGGCATGCATGTTAGAGTAGCTCAAAGTGGCATGAGATCTGGGAAGATAAATGACTTTATTAACTTGTGTCAGGTAATTAGAAATTATTGACATAAAGTGTGATGGATCATAGTTTAGGAGAGATAAGCACTCCCTAAACGACACATCCTCTAGTAATGTATTGACCCAGTTACACACCGCCCCTCATTTCAGTCCAGATGGTGCAAGACCCTCTTTCTACAATGAACTAGACCAATAGCAACACTCAGATGTGCACAAAGCCAGGCAGTACCACTCTATTTACAGGGATGACAAGCCTTTTCAGGATGGAGGGAAAGGGTTACAAGTATTATACGGTAAATATGTGGTGCTCAGAACTAGGGCACGGTTCAAGGGGCTGGCTGAACATTAACCTTTATTTGCAGAGCAATCCATCTGTCCTAGGCTAGGTTTCGCTCCAGAAACACCAACATCCGCCTTCTCTGCAAGACAGCGGGCGGACGTGACACTCTGCAAGCCAGTACGCCACCGGTGCCGACAAAGATGTTTTCACAGGGACAACATGGAACACCAACTTTGGGTTTATGTGCTCCCTCGCATATTGAATAGTCCCTACCCGCAATTTTTATGCATCAATTGAGTTTCGGGTTGCCAACATATTTGTCATGGGACAGTGTAACTCAACTATCATGACTCCAACGTGCAAATGACTTTGGACTGGCATTGAAATCTTGTTATGTAGCTGCTGTTACGTAGCTGCTGTTACGTAGCTGCTGATGGTGATACATAGCTGGTGGTATACAGCCATGTATTTAGATCATTTACATACAATCTGAATGGGAGTGGTATGTAGGGTCAACCACGTAACTACTGATCTCAAAACGAATTTTTACTTCTCTTCCTGCATAGTTAACAGTGTTGGTCTACCAACTTTAATAACTGGTCTGAAAATATGCAAATCTTATGAATAACGAATACTGGCTTCTCTCTCTGTTTCTATAAGTTTGTGTAGTAATCTCAAAAGTAAATCTAGGAAATTCATGTTACATAATGAATATCAATTAAAAAGTATATAACATACTGGTACTCCTCTCCATGGTCAAATGCTATACTTCAAACTTTGTACCATTCTCCCTTCAATATGAAAATAAGTCCATTTTTCACCTGGTGACTATAGACCCTTTCTTCTATCCTCTTCTCAGATTAAAACAAAAACAATGTTTTTTCCTTCTCAGGTTTGTCATTATTTGAATATAAACATAAATATTAAGATCTAATCATATTCATGAGGAAAATGCTCTCAACTCTTGTTAATTAGAATTGTCAAAAGACTCAAAACACAGCAGTAAGGCTCCAGATCGGAGACCAAGTCAGAGGGAAGTAATGGAGAAATAAACTGAAAATCAATCATCTTTAAAGCAATTAAAAAAATCTATTAAAAATAAGGAGAATCATATATTCATTAAAAATATTTATGTAAATTCATTATTTTCTGATATAATAATTTTTTCCTCCCTTCCTTCTTCCTCAATTTATTTCTTTATTTCTTTATTTTTTTTTTATGGGGGAGGGGAGGGGAGGGGGTGGTGTGGAGTTTAAGATGACATTGAAAATAAATTCGAAGAAACAACAAAATAAACAAAAAGTAAAATCAATCCTATCATTTGTTAACTGGATTTATTGGACATTTACACACGTATCACAAGCTATTTAAGCTAACCCTCCCAGAAAGACAGAAAGAAAGAATGATACAAAAAAAGAATGAACGAAAGAATGGAAGGAAAAAATTGGACAAAAAGGGAAATTAGTAAGGAAATGTTTGTTAACACAGAACTGTATATGATCAAATGATTGGGGTAAAAATCCATCACAATAGTTTGCAGGTGGCATTATTTCCACACAAATCTAAGAAAGAGTAATGCTTGTTATTTTCACGGGTCATTTCCTTCTTTCAATACACAAATTTGTTTCCTCCCAGGCAATATCTATTCATAATTTCTGCAATAACAAACTCTTTCAATACAATGTTTGTTCCTCTGTCAACCAATATCCTTCCTGATCTAACAAAACACGGTTCTGAATATTCATCTGAGAACAATTATGAAAAAGGGTAGAGAAATGATGACAATTAGTGCCAATTTCCTTATTTTCACTCAACAATATGTTTCTTTGACAATTACTTCCCTTCCAGTGAAAAGGAAATGAACAGATACTTGAGATTTGAGCAAAAGAAAATCCATCCCCTTCCCCCATTTTTCCACTTAGTACAGTCTGCTTCATGTGTGGTAAGTCGTGAAAGGACTCTACCATTGTGCCTTTAGGTGAATTCAATATCCAGTGCAGGTTAAGCTAGCAAGCTAATTCAGCATGAATAAGTACAAAACATGAATTGCACTTTTAAGTGCAGCCATTGTTAGTGGTCTTCTTTTAAAAGGTAATCAACCCTTGGTTCTAATCTCATTCTTTTATTTTCAGACCATCTTCCTGTTTATAGAAAAAATATCCTAATCCTGTCCTCAAAATACTTTGGTAGAAAAACCAGGTCAAGTGGTACCGGGGACATTATCAAAACCACAAGAAATCATTTCATTTTTTCAACAACCAAAAAAGTACTTGACACTCTGATTATTCTTTATCACCATTTCATCTGCACTTTCATGATGTAAACGTACTTTTAATGGGTTCTAATTACCCATACACATCATGTTTCCTGGTATGAAATATATAACAAAAGGGACAATGTGTGATATATGATATGTTTATGAAGAGAAACTGAAACCTATCAACATAAAAAGTGAAACAAAGATTTATAAAAGGGGGCATGTATAATCAATAAAGCAGGGATATGTAAGTACCAGTTACATCACAAACTGTGAAACTGTGTAGAGGGGTAGTTTTTAATGTGATAATGAAATAAGGCAATTACAAATCAACTTTAGCTGGTAGATAGCTTACAGAAGAGAACATTACCCATATCAATTGGAAATGAATATGATGGCAGGAAAATGGATGGAACCCTGGTTGGATAACGATGGCATCTCCTATTTGCTATAAGATTTTCAAACATTGTGAATATTTGCAAGGATCCCCAATAACCTCACCTCAATAACATGTAGTGCTGTCATCGACAAGCCTTCTGTCGCCAACCTTGTCGATAAAAGTGCATTTTTACGGGAAGGCGACATGTCGACAGGGATAGTATATTGGCGACAAGAATCAACCCATTTATAGGCTTTACACGCACTTTGAATCATTTTACAAACAACACTGTTTTTATTTAAAAACACTTTGGTTTTGTGTAATTTGTATTTCAAAGTGAACACAAACTCGAAATCGGTCATCTTACTTACACGGCTGCAGCAAATAAAAATCATTCACAAACAATTGTTGGCATGCACGCCGGCTGGCCGTACCTGTCGGTCTGCATGTCCTGGGGATGTTTCATAAAAGCTGTTCGTAAATCTACAAACAACTGGAACATGTTCTTGGGTGCTATATAATCATATTCTCGATCATTTAGCACAAGAACTGATCACTAGTCGTGCGTAAAGTGGTTCGTAACTTACGAACAGCTTTATGAAACACCACCCACTGGGCTGCTAGCTGCCTGCTTGCTAGCGCGAGCGAGGCACTCAGCTGATCACATGACAGACCTAGTACCTAATTAGCGGCCGCGGCGTGTGAACCGCACGACGTGCACGTCGTACGCGCAACTAGTTTTGTGCATATTTAATATTTAATCACTGCAACGTCATGGGGCAAAGTGTAGCTGCTAGCCTAACTGTCCTGACTTGCGAAGAAGATAATTTCAAGAGGAAAGAAATTATTTTGCTTTCTAACTTAGAAGCGATGTATTTTTATTTTTTTTTTCATTTTGTATTTTGAGAGTATTTTCCCAAACAAATATTGTTTGATTCGCCGCGGTGTACACTGCAGTACACTGCAAAGCAGTGACTGCATGGCGTGCATGCACCACTTGCTGCAGTGCCAGTACCGGTCAATAACAGTACCGTACCTTACGACCGTAAGGAAGGATTGCATTCTTCCAACCATCTGTCGACAATGTGTCGTTGTCGGCTAAAATTCAAGACAAGTCGACAAAGATTTTTTTTCTCGATGACAGCACTAATAACATGTACTTAATGGTTTCATATTTTCTTTAAAAATGAGGGGGGGGGGGATTTTCAAGTCTCATTGAGAATAACTGAAAAAAGTAAGATCTTCTAAAGACTTCCTTTGTGAGGAAAGAGAGCGAATATTAATATTCAAAAACAATTTGAACAAACTTAAAATTGGAAGAGATTCATATAAGGTAAAGAGCTTATACCTTACTTTTATATATTGCTTATTCAAAAGAAGACAAAGATTACTTTGCAGTTGCATAACATGACTGGTATGTATACCACAAGCTTATATTTGTCTCAGATGATGAAATATTGACTTGTACTAAAGTAATGACAACAGTTTCTGAGTCTTTAAAGATCTTGCAAGCTTCAATTCTTCTGGTTTATCGCAGTATGAGAAAGGAGTTTGTTTGACCGTAAAGATGGTCGTCTATAGATAGCCCACAGGCTGGACATTGACGTTTTGTATTAGATTTCTTTTGCAGGTGAGCAGAAAAAGTAGACTAAATTTAGGATACAAGTTGTACTTGTAGATGAGGTTAATCTAGTTATGCCCCTTCCCAAAGTGACGCCTCTTATTCTAGCAGACTTCACCTGATAAGGACATGACCTGAGATTAAGGTCACCAGGGGGCTGTGTTAGAGTAGACAGGAAGCTGCTAGGCTATGTGCCTATTTGAGAGGCAGGTAGTAAGTAGGACATAATTGATGGAGAAGATTCTCCAAAGATTTAAAAAAAATATCAAGGGTTGCTGCCTTAGGGTGATGGGTATTGGGAGATAAGAGGGGGAGGGGTTGATGAGCTGCCTGGTATGTACATTTGAGGGTACACTCGGCAAGAAAATAGAGTTGAAAGCTGCAAGAGAGAGAGAGAGAGAGAGAGAGAGGACAGGAGAGAAAGAGGATAGGAGGGGGTGTGGAGGAAAAGGCAACTCACGTACTGAGAAAGATATTGGAAACGTGTCCAAATATTTGCGTCTGATCCTCGCTTGAAAGGGTGCCTTTCAAGAGGGGATTTACGAACAAAAATATATATCCCCACTTCAGGTGTGAAAAGCTGTGTTACACGCATGGTTGCGCACTAGATATGCGGGCAAATGAAGAGATTTCAGGCTTGGGAGAGAAAGAGAGAGAGAGAGAGAGAGAGAGCTTGTTTGTATACATGTTATCTCTGGGTGCGCTTTCCATGTCGGGCTGAATATGAAAATTTGTTTGGGAGTTTAGGGGGGTGCGGGAGGACTGACAATGGGACTTTTCGTTTTTTATCTTGGGTTTTCCTCTGTTTTTGTCTGGAGGCTGGGGGGACAAAGGACTGGGGGCATGGTTGACCTGGTTTAGTGCCTCAGGTAATATCTCTGCTTCTCCATGCTAGTTTAAGCAGGCAACAAAGAAAGTGCCCAGTTGAGTTCATGACTGGAGGAAAGTACAGTCTGTTGGGGAGTAATGGCCGCCAAAAGTACTCTGGCTGTTACACAAAGTGCTCCTGCCCTGTCACAAAGTACAGCCAACCCACACCAACCTTTTTTAATGTATTTTCTTTTTTTTTGCTTGAGATGTCTTTTTGTGCGACACCCAGGATCTCTAGCGCTAAGTCCCCATGCTATCCCCACTCACGACTTCCTGTCAATTTGTTCTTTCCACCTTTTAGAAAGCATTTAGTACGGGGTAGAGCGACGAGGGCGTGTACACCTCTATTCTGGAGCGCACCGAGGGAGTAGTCCTCTCACTCACCGACAGTGGTACCCGCTGAAAAGAGAGGCTTTACTCAACTGAGCTCTTGGCTCTAAACCCAAACAGTCTCTCATCTTCCTCCCCCTACTGCTAAGGAATCTCTTTCTTCACCAGCAGCCAGCCAGCCAGCCACTGAGGTCCATTATTGCTCCTCATTTCCTACACAGGGGGCAATCAAGTCTCACAGCTATGTCTCTTTACACCTCGGCTTTTGTGTCTGGATGCCTACCGGCCATCCGCTGGGATAGGAATGTGGGCATCTTTTGATCCTATGCTCCAGAGGACTTAGTTTGCACTCGATTCCGTTCAGTCCCATACATGCTATACCAAGTTAGCTAGTCAATATTCTAAAATTTAACCTTTCAATTCATTGTCCATATCTTACCTCTACGAACTTGGATTGTGACAGTGTAACACGTCTGATTGAACTCAAAAGCAAATTTCAAAGGATCTGCTATAAATATGTTATTATCTGAATTGCTGTACTACTTTTTACTCTTTTCAAATCACTGGCTATTCTTTCATCTAATACAGACATTATATCCTACACTACAGGTACTATCAGCCAGCATATAATAGGCCTACTCAATGGGTCTATACATTAAAAGTGAAACTGAAAAGGTCAGAACTTGCATTAAAATATTATCGGGTCGATCTGTTCACCCTGTAGGGGTCAGAACTGGCATCAAGAATAAGGCAGCCAAAACAATACATGGGGGCTCGGGGCAAATTAGCCCAAAAAATATCCAAAAGAGCCCCGAAAGTTGTAAAAGAGCCCCCCAAAATGTGCATAGAGTTCAACGCAAAAAACAAATTAAAGAGTTATTTTCTTGCAAGCAAGGTTGAAAAGTAGCCCACAAAATTTGTAAATATTTTTTTCCCAGTAATATAGGGGTCCAATAGCCATCATTACAATATTACAGGTGATAATTTAGGAGTTTTCATACTAATCGTTCTTATAATTTCGACAAGAAGTTTATGTGAAATAGTAAAGAAGAGTTGCTTTACAAGGAGTTGAGATTTCTTCATAGGTTTTTGTGTTATACGTAACCTTGGATGATGCAAAGAGATTCACAGAGATGTGAAAGATGATACAATACTGAGCTTAGCTCAAGTCAAGATGATGATAAAAAGAAGTGATTGTCAAGCACAGGTTTCTATCAACTACATTTTACAACAACTGCTTGAGATAATGGTAATTGTCCCTCAGTCATTTTGGGGTAGAATTCTACCTCATAAGGCTTTAAAAAATTAATATTGTTAAGAATTTGAATAAATCATAGTTCCTCTGTCTAATATGAACTAGAATTAAAAGGATTTGAGCTTTAGCACTTTTGATCACATAGCAACATGTTTTAAAGTAGAGTTAAGTTAATAAACTTGACAATTTATTTCACTTTNCAGTCTATCATATTGTTTGCTCGTTTATGAGCTAGAAGTGATCAGTCAGATTCCTTTTATTGTTTTATTGTAATCATGAATCTTTGGATGAGGGTGATAATTCATTCAGAGATTTTAGCTTCAGACTATCAATCTCTTTTCATCACGAAGAAGGGGAAGAATAATGAGATAAGAATCTTTTTATATAATAGTAAAAATAGCAAATGTTTTTACATGTCCATCTGCTTCAAATTTTCAGTCATTGTAAAGGTAATCGTGAAACAGGTAGAAACATTGCCGCTTGAATTGTCTTTCCCCGGAGAATCAAATTTCCTATTCTGTGAATGCAAATGATTTTTGGAGAAGATGCAGTTATTCAGGAATCTTCATATTTTTGCCGCTTCTCAGGGTATTAAAATTGTCAACACAGACAGCACCTACCAGCTTCATTTAATTCGTACTGTACATCACTTATGTATCCCTTGATGCTTCAACTGGAATGAGCTAGACCTGATGCAACAGCCCTTTTTGGTTCAGAATGTACCTTCTAATGCAGGGTTTATTGCCATTTGGTCTACTTCCAGTTCGTCTACTATCCATTTATAATATAATCTTCATCAATGATTATTAATATGAAATGGGCAGCAGCCAGCAGAATAACTGGGAATTAGACTAAATGAACAATAGACCAAATGATTATTAGACTATGTGGGTAGGATGGGCTGATTGGGTAGTAGACAAAGTGGTTGGTTGTAGAGCAAACAGCTATTCACTTCTAATCGGTACATCTATTTTATTTCAATGTGTGGGTGTGTTTTGTAGTAAAAGACATGTCCTGATGTGTATTTTCAATAGCATATAAAAAGCATTAAACTATTCAATATTCTACAGCTATCCTACAACATATAATTCACTCATCATGTTAAATTGAAAGATCATGTTTGTATTCTGTAAATATTTAATGTTGGTGTAAACGTTGATCTTGTTTTCCTTTTGATTAGTTTATTTTTTATTATTTTCTTTGTTGTAAGCATTCCTGAAAATCACACGTAAGCAGATTAGTGCACTACTATATCATTTTTTCTTGGATCTTATTTAATAATTGTATTCTTTACGGCCTGAACCATTATTTGGATAGGTTTATAGGCTTTGTAGGAGTACCGGTATGTTGTTGTTGAGCTCGATCATTATTGAATTGATTTATCTGAAAAAGTGAGAGAAAAAGGGTTTCTATTTTCCCATTGCTTGTCTTTTTCCTCTGATACAAAAACAATATGTGAAAGGTAAACCAAGTTATATTCTTTTGAAGCATTTCATTTCCCAATTGAACGCTGTACACTTGACATGACGACATCTTCTACAGTTTGAAAATTTATGACAATTTTCTGTTGTACACAATAAAACATTTTTTGAATTTTGTACACAAAGAAAGATATAACCTTTGCTAATTATTTTTGTGAGTGTTCAGTATGAGAGTTACTGCATTAATGCAACTTTAATTAATGGGGGCATACCCAAACTGGGTTCATTTATGCTTGAATCCCAACCTACACTAACATCGTTTAGCGAGACATTAATCAAGATTTACGGTACCTCTCTCCACCCAGGTGTAAAAAAACTGTAAATGGGTACCTGGTAATTGCTGGGGTAATGGTAATTGTAGGGCCCTCGGGAAGAACCTCATTTATGCTGATGAGGCTTTCCGGGTTATACAACGTTATTATATTAATGTTTTTGTTGAGAAGTTTATATTGGAGAAATGGATCGAGAGAAGAATTGTGATGAAGATGTAGAAAGAAACGCAGATCGATTGAATTTTCTGACCGAGCGATGAATATGAACAGTGGAGAAAAGAACAGTGAGGATTTGGATGGTAGTACAGATAAAGAATGTAATCTATTCAATCAGAGAGAAATATTGATGGAAGGAATATGTATACAGCCAAAAAGTGTAACAAAAGGTAAGGGGATGAACCTAAAAGCAGAGGACAGGAAAGAGGGGGTAACTTAACTCTATTAACTGGACTTAGAACCTGATTTGATCTCCACATGTAACATTGAAAAAGAAAAAAGATTGATAAAAACCTATTCAATAAAAATATATTTTGAAAATTGATACAAAGCTGATTTGATTGCAATCAGCTTTGTATGGAGACGAGTGTTTCTTCTCCAAATACTGACTTCACAAAGGCAGGTAAGAATATTGAGTTTTCTTCAAACAGACTCAACTTCAGAAGCTGTATAACATGCTAGAAACAGATATAATATATAGGAATAAGAGAGCAGAATCAAACCCATAACTTCAAACTTCCCCCACCTGTTGAGTGAATGGTACATGCCTATTAAGGTACTCTTTCTACTGGTGTACAGTCTCCTTTGGAATATTCCACTTCCATTTTAGCTACTCGTGGATTATACCCTATGGAGGGAGTAACACCACCAACAACAAATAATACAAATTGCAATGAGGTGATTCAGCTGCTACCTGTCTGGTATAATGGAATGGCCCAAAGCAAAATCAAAAGCAAAACATGCTCTGTATTACCCCTTCTCTTTTTCCTTTTCCATCAATAATTGAATATTGTGGCTTCTGATAAAACAATTCTTGGAGTTTTCTTGGAGTTTTATTGGAAGTGTAACTGTTCACTGCTGGTTCAATCATGTCTTATATTCATGCCAATGCATGTATATTCTTAAACATATATATAGGAATATATTGCCATACAAAAATATAAATTGGAACACCTTTATCATTCCCATTTATACAACATCCTTCATCTGTTTTTTACATTAAAATAAAATATATATCAAATTCCAATATTGTCCCATTTTCTTACCATCTCTAGCATTGAAAGCTTTTGTCTTTTCTCCAAACATCTGCTATATTAAATTAATTTTTTCTCACAATTTACACAATCATCAGTTTGAAAGAAAAACAACCCTAATCACTTTCCCCTTGTTTTTTTTTTCTTTTAGACCATCAGCCAAAAAATCTCTCTCTCTCTCTCTCTCTCTCTCTCTCTGTCAATACCTTCTACTGCTTCTTTCTTCTATCATTCCTTCCATCTGTTGCTACCTTTCTGATGAACCTTCTATTTTTTGCTGTTTATATTACCTGGTGTCTTCAGATGATCCATAGACTTCATAAACATGCATATTCCCTTTTTTCTATCCATTTCTTTATTTCTCCTTCTATCTTTCACTCTCTTATATTATCTTGAATCTTGAAACTTGAATCTTGAATCTTGAATAAATAGCCTCATACCTTATACCCTGACTGTTCATGTCACCCCTCCCATCAGACGACCCATAAACTTCATAAACATGTCCACGTTCCATGCTTCACAGCAATTAGAGAAATGGGACATTTAGCCTGCGGGGTATCAGTGACTAGAACTTCACTACATATCAGCACTCTTTAAATATGTCAGGATATGGGGGGAAAGGGGCAACTACACTCCTCCTTGAAAACAAGTAGTTTAATATCAGATCATAATATTAAGCTAGAGATATCTATGAATGCTTGATAGAGCAATTGAAAATGAATGTGACCTCATTATCTTCATCAGTTTAGGATATTTGAAGGTAGTTATGCTGTTAACCTGTTGACTACTGAATTATCTTTTTTCCCATAGGCTTTACACAGGGACCACCAGGTTCCCGTAAGCAATGGGTTAAGCTTTGCATATTTTGTCAACCTCTTGTTTTATGATTCAAAGATATGCCTTCTAGGTAACTTGTGTCTGAAATAAAAACACTATCTTGTCATGTTCAACTTGATTTAATGAAATAAACATATGTAAAGATGTTACAAAATTTAAAATAAAACAAAAGATGGGGTATAAATTTACTACATTGTCCTTTTTGTCATTTTTCAATATATGCTTTCAAATAGTCTGAAGCAGGAGATTGTTTTAATATTTGCAACCATCTAGGGCGTTAAACCTATATCGACATGGATGATTCCCCCAACTGCCATGTCAATGACTTACAATGAGGACAAACTCTACTTGAAATACAACCTTTAAATATGCCCTTCTTGCAAAACTTGAAGTCTAAGATCGTTATATGAACGTAAAAATGCTCCATATCTCAACAATCTGATCCAAATGTCATATTTCTTCATCAGTCACTGACCCTTATAGAAACTGTTTATCTCCTTTGGGACAGTAACTGTAAACATAACTCCTAGATGGCATCTCCAGATTATAACCAAACATTGAACATTGGTGGTGAAATAAGAAAAGACCAAAATTGCATTTTTAATGGGGAAAGAGTATATCGTTTTGACTGGTAAAGCATACAGAGATTGTNTTCTTTCTTCTATCATTCCTTCCATCTGTTGCTACCTTTCTGATGAACCTTCTATTTTTTGCTGTTTATATTACCTGGTGTCTTCAGATGATCCATAGACTTCATAAACATGCATATTCCCTTTTTTCTATCCATTTCTTTATTTCTCCTTCTATCTTTCACTCTCTTATATTATCTTGAATCTTGAAACTTGAATCTTGAATCTTGAATAAATAGCCTCATACCTTATACCCTGACTGTTCATGTCACCCCTCCCATCAGACGACCCATAAACTTCATAAACATGTCCACGTTCCATGCTTCACAGCAATTAGAGAAATGGGACATTTAGCCTGCGGGGTATCAGTGACTAGAACTTCACTACATATCAGCACTCTTTAAATATGTCAGGATATGGGGGGAAAGGGGCAACTACACTCCTCCTTGAAAACAAGTAGTTTAATATCAGATCATAATATTAAGCTAGAGATATCTATGAATGCTTGATAGAGCAATTGAAAATGAATGTGACCTCATTATCTTCATCAGTTTAGGATATTTGAAGGTAGTTATGCTGTTAACCTGTTGACTACTGAATTATCTTTTTTCCCATAGGCTTTACACAGGGACCACCAGGTTCCCGTAAGCAATGGGTTAAGCTTTGCATATTTTGTCAACCTCTTGTTTTATGATTCAAAGATATGCCTTCTAGGTAACTTGTGTCTGAAATAAAAACACTATCTTGTCATGTTCAACTTGATTTAATGAAATAAACATATGTAAAGATGTTACAAAATTTAAAATAAAACAAAAGATGGGGTATAAATTTACTACATTGTCCTTTTTGTCATTTTTCAATATATGCTTTCAAATAGTCTGAAGCAGGAGATTGTTTTAATATTTGCAACCATCTAGGGCGTTAAACCTATATCGACATGGATGATTCCCCCAACTGCCATGTCAATGACTTACAATGAGGACAAACTCTACTTGAAATACAACCTTTAAATATGCCCTTCTTGCAAAACTTGAAGTCTAAGATCGTTATATGAACGTAAAAATGCTCCATATCTCAACAATCTGATCCAAATGTCATATTTCTTCATCAGTCACTGACCCTTATAGAAACTGTTTATCTCCTTTGGGACAGTAACTGTAAACATAACTCCTAGATGGCATCTCCAGATTATAACCAAACATTGAACATTGGTGGTGAAATAAGAAAAGACCTAAATTGCATTTTTAATGGGGAAAGAGTATATCGTTTTGACTGGTAAAGCATACAGAGATTGTGCATGGAATGATGAAAACAGATAAAAGGTAACAAAACACAAGCAGAAAGAAGAAAGATGATTCTGATTAGGATGGAGACATCATGATGGGTACATTAGAATTTCTAACATCTTACAATGTAATCAGATCGTCAGTGGGGAATAACTGAATGGATGAATGCAGCACAATATGTTAAAGTTTCACTAAAAATAAAATGATGTACAATTTTTATCTTCAAATAGAAAAACAAAGGGAAATGACGCTGTTTTTAATGAAATGATTATATGTCCATTCCATATGCATTTTCATCTTCCATTTTACATGAATTAGGGGTGAAGAAAAAATCATTAAATGCACCTGATGCTGAACCTACTCTCTAAAAAAAAATCAAGTGATCACGGATCACGGACGTCACTCCTCTGGAGAGTGAAAATGTAGTGAAAATAGAGTGAACATTCACTCTTTTCTTCTTAGAGAGCACTCAAAAATCAATCGATATTCACTCCTAAACAAGTGACCACGGACGTCACTCCCAAGTGAAAATAGAGTGAAAATTCACCTTTTTTTTTAGAGAGAGTACCAATAGAGATTTCACAAGATTTGTCTTTAAGTGGATAGGGAGCATAGAAGGGAGGATGGGAGCTGCTTGTAGAGGCAGGCATCCCAGCAATGCCACTGAACTGACGGTCACATCCTCCAGCCCTTACAGTAAGTCTAGGGGAATTATTTGGCAAAACAAGGACCCTGGTTTCCCTCTTAACTTCCGTTCACTGAACCTCAATCATGTTCACTCCAAAGCTCTCCTAATATGACACCGATCTTGATACTGCTTTTTCTTCTTTATCTCACCCTGATTCCCTTCCCTCCAGGTCTTACTTCAAAACTTGAATATTTTCCTCTCCTCTCCTCACTCATTTCTGCAAATGTGTGAATATCACGGTACCAGAGTTTAATTTTCCCCAGGTATGTGACCTAAAGTTACCTTTTCGATAAACCTGAAAAGGGAAAGAAAATATGAAGAGGAATAATGGATTTGTTCAATAGTCATCAACACAGCCTTAGGAAAGGGAGAGTATTATGATATACCCTGCACAGAAGCTTAATCGAATGCAGTAGCAGAAAGCATAACAGAGTGCCCGGGTGGATTACGATAGGTTTTTGTTCTCTACGTTTTCAAGGAAAAATACTAAAAAGGGGGGGGGGGTGAGAAAAAGATCCAAATCCAAGCTCCTCAAAGTCAGCACAAATATGTAAGTATTAAGGTGACACAGCGGTGCTCCAGGTCGCTGGGAGCTGTTAATATCTGCCTCTTGGGCTCTCAAGAGTGCCTAATTAAAATTCATGAGAGCGGCCAGAATATCGCTCATTAACCCATTTTGGGGATGCGACTTTGCCACGTCGGCGCTATGATTTGTCTTCTACCCTCTCAGTTCAATGTCCAGTGAAAACAACTCAGATTGTGTCCCTCCGATGTGTTGTATGCTGATCGCTCCTCTATGACAACAGCAATGGAATGATCCAGCTGACTTCACCTGTTGGTATCCAAACCACCAATGCTGATCAGATTGTACTCTTGGAACGTTCCATTCTTCATGCAGGGTGTATGCCTGGTAGGCACTTGAACTAGTTAACACGTTTTAAAAAAAATGGTCTGAAACAGTTTTCTACCCAATGGCAGGAGAGGGCACGACATAAAGGAAGGAGTAGAGGTAAAGAAGCTTGGCTGTGCACGAACAAGGGAGGAAGGGAGGGAGGGAGGGAAAAAAGATAAAAAAAAGGGCTGCCTTGCCTTGCAGCATAAAGCTTCTTAGTTGAAATTGAAGCCTTCTCTAGGTGGGTCGATGGTTGGACACAAACCCCTAGGGGGCTCTTGACATAGAACCCCCAATAACGATGTGTGCTACCTATTTCCGGGGGTAAGGAAATGTCACTGACGTTTGGTATGAAAAACACCTCAGAAGTATCACTTCACCCCCTGATCAAACTTCCCTCAAAAAAGAAGAATGGGAGAGCCCAAATTCAAAATACTAAGTTGGGGGAGAATATCTAATTTGGAAACAGACCTCTTACCATACAAATTCCCCCAACCCGAAAAAAAAAATTAGCAATCACATTATAAATCATATAACGGTACTAAAAAATTTGATATTGTACTAAAATTACCATTTTCATTTTTGTGGTCGTATTCAAACATCAAAGATGGAGAGGATTATATCCATTTTTATTTAGTAGGCAAATATTTTACTCAATTTCCATTCAACAGTGCAGGGCAAGTACAATTAATGTGTGCTAATAATGGGTTATATAAGCTCTAATAATGACCGAATGAAAACTAATGTGATACTTAAGCAGAATTGCTAAATAGAACAGAACTAATACTTGACACAGTTCTATTAGCTGTGCTCTATTAGTTTCTCATTTATATCAACCTGTAAACCTGAATATGAAGCACGGTATGAATTGCATTAAGAATTTATTTCCAATTACATAAATGAATCTCTGTAAAATGCATGATACATATAAAGAACACTTTGTCTCGATTCGCTCTAATTGCACTGTGTTTATTAAGTCTCTTCACATTCATTTTATTGCAAATTTATGAATTACATCTAGATTATACTTTGATCCTGTCTGGAGGGGGGTATTTCAAATAGTCGGGTGATAGATAGACGGATCTTTTTATGTCAAGCTAAAAACAGAAATTTTAACATATCACTGACAGTGAAAGGAATACGTGAGAGAAGAGAAGGGGAAAAAAAAAACCCTCTCCATAGCTGAAAAAGAGCTCCAGAAAAAAGTAAAAGGTTGCTTTTTGACGAAATCTCAAGTTTTCAGTACTAATAGAAAAACTAGATAAAACTTTATGAACAAGAAACAAAACAAACAAACAAAAAAGAAGGAATTTCTACATTTGAACAATGTCAAGCAAATCAATCATTGAATATCTGTTTCAATCACTAATATAAGTTCAGATAGTTATTATACTTCTTGGCTTCTTGCAATATTTATTAAAAAATATATTATACAGCTGCTTGATATTCAATATAGCTTTACACTTTCATTCCTACAATATATACTGGTACATGTAAGTTAATACATTAATTACAAAGAGAAAGCAATAATCTTGGAGTGGATAGAAAGTGAGATAAGGAAACGGGACGTTAGCTCAAGATGAGGGAAAGAAGGAGAGGAAGAGATGGATGGTGCCAAGAAAGGGTGGGAGAAAATCCCTTAAGGGTAGGCCTCGTCTAGCAGATGGATCGTTACTGTGACAGTGCAGACTTCATCATCCTGGCCCTACCTGTTTGACAGTAATTCGCTGCCCTACTAATTCTGATATGCTCTGATTGCTACTTTCATCCCAATCCACATCTCAGTCCCGCCATATCTGCCATCACCCCCTGTTCGATATTTTCCCATTCTTTTCTGGGCTGCCGATGATTCGCCCAGATAAAGTGCCACATTGCAACCCCGACCTACATACTTCTGGGTCAATTCCACCGAGGGCCCATGATTCGAGTTAGCGGGGAGGTTGATTGCGCAACACTGCTGGACTGGTAGACTGATTTCCATGAAAACGTAATGGAGATGTCCCAGTTATCTTTGAGGATGGCATGTATCAAACTATATAGCCAGACAGGTTCTCATCCATAAATCACAGAAAAATAGAGTGCATAGAAAAGTAGCTTAAATTTCATAATATTGAACTGAGCTTCACAAAAAGATGAATTATGATTAATCCCTGGCCAATTATTATAAAATATGATCTGTTTATTTCAACCTCCCTATAGATCATGTGGTAAAGCTGTCCCAGTTAAGGCTATATACTTCTGCTGTGTTTGATTGGACTGTTACATTTTCCAAAAGGTAGATTTTCATTTTGATATCTCCAGGTCCTGAGTGAATGCTGCAGAACTACAAAATCAAATATTGATAGCACACAGAGAAACATAATACATCTTCATACAGCTTATTCACCCACTTAATGGCAACATGAAAGTCATTTTCAAGGTATTCGTAAGGCAATTATTGTGTTTTATAAACCCCAAGGACAATATACAACCTGCTAACATAGAAGCATTTTATTACACTTAATTCTTTTTTGCAAGATTAATCAATAGCACATCCTATAATGCTTTAATTTATATCTATTTTAATTCTTCCTTTCCTTTTAAAAAGACTTTTGGAGACTATAAGTGTGTTAAAAAGCTGTAGAAGATGGGTATAAAAGCAGTTGGATGGGCAGTTTTCATGTCAATATGGTACCATAAATAATATGAAACACTTTTTATTGATTCACAGCCTTCATTTAGTCGACTAAGTGTTCTTCATCACTCCTTTTCTTACCATCTTTTTTTCTATCTACATACAATCTTTTTTAACATCTCCTTCTCTTTTGATGTCATCTGCCTATCTGTTCACTTATGTTTTCTTGCTCTCATTTTGTTTAGACATCCACCTCTCCAATTACATCTTCCCTAAACTGAAATAGATCCATTTCAAATTGGAGTCCATAATCTAATTTAGATTTTCCATTGCTAGTAGCAAATCTCAGGATTGGTCAAGTAAATCCCATGAGCTACCCAAATAATGATTTTCCAGATTTAGGTTAAATTGAAAGGAAAGAAGGCTGTCAGAGAAAAACACCAAAATGCAATACAGAGTAAAAATCAATGCAATGATGCCGCTCAATTTCATTTTCTAAGTTGGGGTTTAGCCAGAGGAATTGGTACACGTAATCAAATAAACCGCCTTTTTCTTCTCTAGAAGTAACCAACTTTACGACACAAATATGCCAAACACACAAGTGAAAATAATAGCTATGTAATCAGTATTGATTTCAACCAAGGAATAACGTAGAAGCCCATTGCAAGTTTGAAAAACCTGAACCCCAAAGATCCTGACATTGATTTAAATGTAAAGTATGGATATCTTTTACTTGCATAGCGTCTCAATAATCAAACTGAACTGGTTTCTGCTGTCAGTTCCCTTAAAACATGTTATACCTCATGTAGGGAGCATGCACCCTAATGAAAATGCAAACCTGAATTTCAAACATGGAAAAGACAAGAATCTTATAGATTGAATGAGTAACCCTAAATGAAGTGAAAAAATGACAAGCTTTACAGAAAATCAATGAGAAATAGATAACAGAATCTCTAGAAGTCAGGGATCCCATTCGATTTTGTAAAATAATTTGAACATTTTTTGTTTCCTCTTAAGATAGAATCTGACACTATCTACAAATAAGTTATATCTGTTCTTCATGCCTTCCAATACTTTACAGTTGCATAGGGATACATTTTTTAAACATCAATCTGATATCATTTTTCTTTGGCAGTGATAAAAGCTATAATTAGAATCACACATATCCATCCCTCTTTTAACTAAGGTTGATGTAAATGCAAAGGATGATTTATAGAATGATATTCTGAAAGAAAAAAAAATGCTTTCTGATCCTTTACTTAGTAGAAAATTCATCAATCGTACGACTACAGACCATTTTCTAATTGCAAAATATTTTTAAACATGTGTTCCAAGTTTGTTACACGGTCGCGTGGACGGGGTGAGCAAAGTTAGTTCCATACCTCCACAATTAATTTTGGAAATCTTGACAAGCTGGGGAGATGGAGATATGCATTGCGATCTGAGATGAAGGATTACATGACCCAATTTGAAGAGATTATCATGAGTAAAATCAAATCTTTCTATCAGAAAAATTAATTATTGAGCATCCCAGCAATAACAACTCCCTATCAAGAAATTAATTTACGATTTTTCAAACTGAAATGCAAAGAAGCTTATCGTAAAGTGAAGAAAAAAAAAATCTTGCCCTACATGAAATATAGACTTTAGATTTGATTTTCATAATTGAAACACAACTATAGCCAAGCTCTAAAGAAGTCTAACATGAGCCACAAGCTCTAACCATGCACAACCATCTCTTAGTTTGTATCATAAGATGATTAAGCAGATCCTAATCAAATGATTTGCATTTATTTTGTCTTACACATATTTTTACTCTGACCTGTTATTAGAAAATACTAATGACCGGTCATTGGTAAAATCATGTTATAAAACAAATAAAACATCATGTTATTAAACAAATTATACACATCAAAAATACCCACACCAACTCTTACTTATGCCCTCACTGTATATTAGCCTTTTGTTTTAAGCATATTTTTAATAGTCATTAGAGTTTAGTAATTCAGAGTACTTTGTAGACTATTGACCTACCTTCATTTGATGGATGGTATGTTGCGCATTCTTTAATTCTTCTACTTGTCTATCTTTGGATTTGTCTGCTAATGTAAGTCGTTTCCTCAAGGCTCGACACTGCAGATAAGAAAAGAAGAAACAAAAACATAGGAATGAATAAATCAGTGCTCATTCAGAGTAACAAAACAATATTTGATATGGTTTCAAGATTAAGCAAATTAACACAAAAGTGTGGTGTGAGAGAAAAGTGAACATTTGGTACTAAGAAATATGAATACAAAAAGAAATTGTCAGATTTGGTAGGGCAAGTAAGACTATTGGATAATATGAGTATTGATATTTAGGTCGTATTATTGAAATCAAAATCGTTTACTAATGTATTTCAGTTAATACACATTTCTCTTGGTAACCCCTGGATACCGACCGGTCATTTATTCAACTGCTATGAATAATGACATCTCTATTGGATACATAAGTTGTTGTTATGTTGGGCAATCCTTCTAGCTGTCTGAAGAAACTTTTGTTCTAGATATGTATGCCTATAAATAGTAAACAATTCAATTTAAAAAATATAGATTTTGGGTTCAACCCTACATTTGAAGAAAAAAAACATTGCAGTGACGAATTATTGTTTGTTCTAGACATGATTAAATATAAAATACTTCTCATCCAAAGAAAACAAAATCTGATCAATCAAGATGTCATTTTAATTTGAAAAATCTGCCTTATGTAAACATATCTTTTCTTCCTTTGAGATTCTTCAGTTTCATTTTTATTCCAAAATTTGTGCTCTGATCAAATATTGATAATAATAATAATAATAATAATGGTGGCTTCTTATATAGCGCACATGTCCGTCACATTGTGACGCTCCTGGCGCTGCCCCGATATATATGGATCAACTCGTTTATTCTTTTTTTTTCTTCATTTATCCACTGTGCAAGCTGATCGATATTAATATAAGTTGGTCATTAATCAGTCAATAAGTAAAGTCATAAAGAAAGAAGGGGAGTGAGTGAGAGAGAGGGAGGGAGTGTGTGTGTGTGTGTGTGTGTGTGTGAGGGAAGGAGAGAGAGAGAGAGAGAGAGAGGGAGAGAGAGAGAGGGAGAGAGATGGATGCCACGGAGAGGCACGCTTTCCTCAAACCTCAACTACACCTACCATCTGATTGACAAATATCTAAGTCAATATATTGACTTGAAGTTGAAATAATCATTTTGTTTGGGTTGCAGTTGCTTTTGCTAAGGTACATAATTATATAGACAACTAGAATTTGGTAAAAATCCAAATTTTTTAGATGCTATTGTAGGACAATTTTCCTGCAAGTTTGGTTAGAAATCTCACTAAATCTTGATATGTCACTGAGTGTCATTCTTAAATGAGGATGTAACAAATGTTTAGAACTACATCTGGATTTGAATCTGTAAAATATGAATAGTTTTCAGGTGATGATTTCCCCTTGCCTATCTTTCTTTAAAGTCATGCATCCATGTAGTCCTTCAGTCTGTCTATCCGTCCATCCGTCAACAAGTCAATAAATAATCTACGAGTATCAATCTCATCTGCTTGTTGAAATCACCGGGCAGAGGAAATTAAAATATGGCTTATGGATGAGGGCTACCTCCCCTCTTACACTTGAGGTTAACTGAACTTTGCAAGGGGGAACACACTTTTTGCACACATTTGGAAGCTTTAATGGGTTTATATGCACCAATTATCACACAAAGGGAAGTTCAATTCATAAGTATCGTGATCATCATTAAAATTATCCTCTTTTCATGAATTCAATGAATAGCAAATGTCTCCCCATTTGATACTGGTTTCAATGAAAAGAAATGAATTGTGGATTAATTGGTTTCGGAATATCTTTCACTCTCAACTAGCCTCGGGCGGAGTAAAATCCATGAAAAAGTAGACTATGTGAATGCACTATTGAGGAAACCGAAAAGTCCATTTTAACCGCAGGGGTAGTTCTGATTAAGTGTAAAAAGAAGCTGAGAGAAGGGGGGGGGGAATGTTCTGCTCATTTTCTGACATAAAAGCGTGTTGGGAATTTAACCTTCAACTGCTCCGAAGTGCGAGTACTCCTCATAGTATAGCTCACTCAAATGGTCAAGAGGCAGTGCACTCTGGGTAAAGAAATCAATACCACATCGTCAAAATGTCTGGCATAATAGAAACGGAGAAGGTCTTGATTAGGCTTAGAAATAAAGGTGAAAATGTTGGTTGTTGCAATAACCCTACCCAGAAGGTTCTCTTACTATGGGAAGGGAAAGAATGGAAATAAAGATATGGAAAGGATCTTTCATTTTGCCTCTTAAAATGCAGCCACTTTTTTCTCAAGCTGCCCTTTAGCTTTAGAATCTAGCGAGGCATGCTTAAGATGGAAACGAAGCTGAATGGTGAGAGAACCAGGAGAGGAAAGAATGGCCATGCATAGGTGAAGGGCACAAAATGGTGTCGCCTGCATGCGCACTTATCTTGTTTACGCTTCATCTTCTCCTTCCTATAGCTGGCACGGTTCAACCAGCATTCACGGAATGAATAAAGTGATTAAAGTACAGTGATTAAAAAGAGGGAAAAAATAGCAAGGCGAGGAGACCTTGGCTGAGGATAAAGTGCCGTGGCTCTGGCCAGCCTTGCATGCGGTACACCTAGTGTGAAAGTGCAATGAACCGGCAAACTGAGAAGCCAGTTGGGTCAATGTCAATTTGGGCACGCATTCGACAATGACTTGGAAGTGGAGAGTACAAATCAATAGGACGTCTGAGGGACATGGTAAATACACAGACAAGCTACCAACAATGGCATCTTAATTGCTCTGCACAAAGGAGCTAAGACACACACATGACTTGATACCAAGGGACAAAAAATAAAATGCAGAAAGTGCGGTCGTGTTAAAGGTGGCGTAAAATTCAAGAATGCATAAAGTACACCAATTCTGAAACTGATACTTCTACGTGCCAAGCCAACCATGCTACAGTAATAAGCACACAAATATTGACTAAATCTCTGCATATAACCTCTTTTTAATCTATTTACCCTTAGGTTTCAGTTTTTGAAACTGATCATAACAACAGGGTAAATGCACTAACATCAAAAAGATGCTTTGATCTTCCAATCTTTACACTCAAATATATTCTTTCCTGTTTCAATTGACTGACGATTATCTGGCAGACTGTAAACATGGCGAGCCTATACTTGTTGTTTGCATAGTAATAAAAGATTCCCAGATCTATTGGATTCCTTTGCAAAAGTTGAACTTGACTCGTGTAAATATCTGAGGAAAATTGCACTTTTCTTCTATGGGGCTATCCCCTCAATCGATAGAGATGTACATTATATAGCCCAAACTAAACAGAAAATTCAATCAAAATAAACAAAAAGTTAACTAAATTTTGCCATTTTTAGATCTGCAATTTACAAATGTATGAAAATGTGAATGATCTTTTAAAGGTAATACAAAGTTTTGGTATGGGGTCGTGAATTTGGTTCAAATGAACATATTGGAAGCATATGCGATCCTACAATATGCAGTGATCGCTGTCGCGCTTGAAATCGAGTCTAAAGTTATGAAATTATTAATAACAAACTCTTTAAGTTGTATAGCGCCCTCTCAAGGTCAAGATATTAATTAAGCTATAAAACAGTGAAAAAAATACACAGGGGCTCTGGGCGAAATAGCCCCCGAAATGCCCAAAAGAGCCCCCCAAAATTTGCATAGAGTTCAATGCAAAACAAATTAAAGAGTGCAATTTTCATGCAAGCAAGCTTGAAAAGTAGCCCCTGAAATTTTTAAAGTATTTTTTTCCCTGCTATAAAACAATGTTTCTTGACTAATTTTGACCGCTAAGCTATTCCCGTTTGGTAGTTATATATCACAACTACATATTCTGAAATTTTCAGAGTCGCAGCTACAATTGTACGGCCTTATGCGCTATTTGAAATTTATCAAAATTTATCGGGAGTACCGATAAATTTTTATTTTCATTTTTTCTTGAAAGCAGAAGTGTTTTACTGGGGCTAATTTTGTTAGTGCTTATTATACATCCACAGGGGCATCCAAATATATCAAAATTGTAAAGAATCATTATCCACCAAATTTTCAAAATTTCCCAAAACTTTGTATTACCTTTAACAAATTTGGAAATGAATATTACAGTAACTTTTTGTCTAACAAAAAGCACTATGACCTACATAGGAAAAACAAAAGTCATTAATGTATCAACAGCTACAAGAAACGCTACCCTGTAGACTTCTGAATTTTCTCAATCCAATAGGTGGAATAGAGAAACCACCTGGTTCATACAGTAAATGGGTTAATAAAATTAAAATGTAGTGGTACTATGAACAGCTCACAAATACAAACACTGTTAAAATGGATTAAAGAAATTGGGTCAGTCTGGGATGTGTGGGATCTGACAACCAACTATAATGAGGTAGAGAGAAAAAGAGCAATAAACTCCTCATTACAGCTAATTTTCTCTGAACCTCAAAGCAAAAGCAGCCCGAGCAGATCTAGTTCAACAGACGATTAACTTCATAAAGGGTGCCATCGCTGCCTGCAAATGAATCGGAAATGAATGTCATGTCACATTGCTACTTGAATCTGGAGTAGGCATTATACACCAGGCAGATGAACATGCAAGCGCACCGCCTCCTCGTATTACTTGTCCTGCCTCAAGAGTTTGTTTCATTTATGTCAGATCAATTGTCTGAATGCACCTGCTCTAGCAACACACTTCTTCCCTGCCCAGGGGGGACATTGCTAATCTACTTCCAGACTCACATACCACAAGAGATTACCATTAAGTCTAACTTCATGACATCACTTGAGTAAATCAAAAAGCTTCTTTATATAAGTGGAAGTAAAAATTTATCTGAAGGTGTCACACAAAAGAGAGTCACTTTTCATACTACTAAATTTTAGGTTAACCTGCAGATTATGTTTTCAAACATTAAACTATCTAATTATGCATCAATTTCTTAAACGAAAAACCCTTGATAATAATACTCAAAAATAACAAATCTTTAGAATTTCAATCTTTTAGGTGAACAAATATTTGAGGAAAAGATGCTTCAACCATGGAAATGGGGAGGTCAGCACTTCCAAGATACATTTCATTCCAAAATGGCAGGTGTGATGCAAGATTGGGTTAATTTGGTAAATTACATCCTTCACTTAAAACTTTTAACTATATTAATTACCTATATAATCTACAGTGCTGTCATAAATGGCTTTCTTGAATTTAGGTGTGATGGGGACAGTCAGTGATGAATGGTGTGGAGGGATGGCGAGGCGCTCACTCCCCCACACCCATCTCCTTAACAAACACATCCTCATGAGATGTATTATTAAGCAGGATAGGTCACTAAAGTCTTCACTCATCAGCAGTCACGTCATCCGTCACGTCATCCTCTCATTTGTTTCTGCCTCTCTTGAGCATAAAAGCAAATGCTCATTAATTATCCCAGCAGAGAATATCAAACCTGTCTCTGCATGCAGGCAGGGATTGCTTTGTGCCGGGTCACACTCTAATGGGCCCTTGATAGGGTGCAATGAGCACCAATGTTCGGGGGTGTTCCCCTTGCACTCTGAGACCGGGTTCAGAGGGGTCATCCCCCTATCGGACTGGGGGCGAGTGGTGTCAGTGTACTTTTGCGACAGGTGACAGCCTGACAGTCACCTATGTGACTGTTGCGTGACCTCTGGTTTAGCATTGATTCTTTTGGTATTTTTTGAGGTTGAACATGAAACGTTATTAAATTACAGGTTGTCTGGCTTTTCTTTCACTCTTCTCTTTTCCTTATTGATTTTTGTTTGTTTTGTTTCTCACATGCCCAAATCCTTGGTTCTCTATTGATATCAACCATCCAATCTTTACTAATCCATTTATTCATTGATGCATATACCTGTATGTGCATTTATACCAACTAATCAATGATTCAGGTTTTACTAACATAATCTCTGTATTGTTCACTGTTTCTATGGTGAAAATGCTATTTTTACACCAAAATAAAAAAATTTAACTTTGTATTTCACTTTTCTTTTTTGTTACTCGGATTACACTGCTGTCTGCATTTATCGACATCAATGGTACCCTTACTATGTTACTAGGAGCAACACAAGTGCATTTACTGTTTAAGATACACCTGACAAGAAACTTTTTGTAACTATGGGGAGGGGGATGTGCATCACCTCAATTGTTTGGGGTAAATCCCTCTTGTTAGGATATTAAAGAGAAGGTTGAGTTCTGGGAAGAGGTGAAAAATAATTCGTGAATTTTATCATTTGTTATAATGCAAGTGTGGAAGAACATCAGATAAGACATGTTCCCTGAAAAGCATGGCTCTTCAAATGCCTTCATATTCTAAATATGTCATGTTTATCGTAAAACTCGGGGGGAGGTTTTTTTCGCCACGTGTTCGTGTAGTCCCATATACATCTTTCTGTGTACAATGTTTGTAACTTTACCGAATTTCTTATCATTTTGATGATTCCAGAACCTTGCAATACACACAAATTCTTATATGCTAGTTGATCAACCTTTTCTGGTCGATTCCACACCGTTTCTTTTACAATGCAATCGCATGACCACTACTCAACTTCATCTTTAAGTTTGAAAAGTTTGACCATAAAGATGAAAATAACTCTTATTTTTCCCTTTAGATCTGCCACAGATCGTAATCACAAATTGTGCTTTCTGATGTTATCTAACAACAACAAAAAGAAAAATGAAGGGAAAAAAAAAAAGAATTATTCATGACATGTATTTTTTTTCTCCCTCCAAAGGTCTCTGATTTTCCCTCTATCTTCCATCTCTCCCTTTCTGTACACAACTCTGATAATTGTTGTCATGCTTCGTGATGCAGAGGCCATCAGTTGGTACTCTCCTCAAATTAACTGCTTTTTTCCCACTTCCCCACTTCTTCTGCCAAGACATGTAAATGAGGTTGATTTGAAGGTGAATTGCGGACAGTGACTGACTTTCCTGGTTATCGAACTGAATCTCAACACCAAAGTTAGGTCAATGTCTCCTGCTTGCTCTCACTTCACCCTCCAGATTTAATAACGTTTTTAATATTTCATGTATGCGTGTCTGCGGAGAGGTTTCTGCAAACACTTTGTCCTAAGCCGAGGCTCCAAGGAGGAAGGGGGACAGGTGGTTACCAGGCATGCACATGAATAAAAAAAACACTAACATCAATACAACGTTACTGTTTAGTTTTCAGGCAGGAGGCAGGATAGGGTCCATGCCGATGTTTTCATATGATATATAGCGTGCAACATGATGTAGAAATGTGTAAACATGAGTACAAGATGGAGATTCTTCGTTTCTTTCATAATAGTAGAAGCTAATTGAATTTAATATCTCATTGAAATTCATATTTGTTATGACAATTTTAATTAATTATCAATTATCTAAAAAGCACCCAAAATCCAAGGCGATTCAAGTAAAAAAATGAGGATAACGATTTTTTTAATATTTATGAATAAAAAATCAAATGGATAACACAGCCTAGCAGGCGAAAATCCACCTAGTGCATTATTGTATAGATAAAATACAACCAGCAACCTTCTGTTATCAAAGGGTATGTTATTAATGCCTTTTGCCAGTCACATCATAAGATTAGGAGTACCCAGGGACATCTCATCATCAAAATGGAAATTATGCTACTGGTAATGCACCAATCGCCACTCAAGCCAAATTTTATCTCCCGGCCTGATTTACGCCTTAGAACTAGAAAAACACTTCTATTGGCAGCGATGCATATATTAGCCTGAATATTTCATTATTTGGCCTCTCTTTTTTGTTTCCTGTTGTTTGAATTGAATCTCTACTGATTTAATTCTGTCGGCCCTTTCGGCTATTTCTTCCCCCTGGTTGTACCTAAAACCCAGTTCTTCTCATTACCATGCGCCTCTTAAGTACACAAATCTTGGGCAATCAGGACTCAGGATATGATTATGGAGATATTACTGGTGGGTCGCTGAATAAATGAAATTAAAATAAAAAGCCATCTCATTGGCTATTCAGTAGGTGTCGGTTTCTATGGGCAAATCCTGGCAACTATCAAGATAGATGATCTGTATTCACCAGAGTAAACACCATTAGATACTCTTTCTTCCTCATATTTTTCTTGGGAAACAGAAAAATGTGACAGCCTGTTCTATTTTGCAAGGGTAAGATCTAGTTCTCTGTTTACCGGTGGCCTAGTTCTAACAAGGCCCACAAATCACAGATCTGATACTTCCTCTCCCCTTTAATTCTCTCTTTATAATAAAGTGTTCACAAGAAGGGGAGGGGATTTTTATTAAGGTTTTGTGAGAAATTCATAACCACTTCACAGGAAAGCCATCAATAGGCCCAGTTCCCTAGTAACCTGGTTTACCTATTAACCCAGATTCTTGAACTGGTTGCACCAAAATCAGCAGGATCCTAGTTCAACACATAATCATAGATAATTGACCTATTGCCTTCATTCTTCCATGAACACATTTTAAGAACAATGATTTAAGCAGCTCAGCTAGCGCCTTCATGATGGGTACGAAGAAAGATGTAATTTGGCTTAATCAACCTCATAGCATGGCATGCAGCACTCTCTATGACTCAACAAATCAATTTGTAGGGAAATGCTCCCCGCTCTGCATCATTTTAAACATTGTAGTTAGTGCATTAAATATCCTGAGTAAATGCAAACACTTGCGTTTTCTGATTTTTAATGATTTTCTTGGTGGTTATAGTTTTCTTTTTTTGAAGAGATAGACTATTTCTCACTTTGGTGATCTGCTTAGCATTATGTTTGTTTGTTTTAACTGACTGCTAAAAAAGCATGAAATTACAATACGGATTAAAAAAAAAAAATTAGTAGTAGCTATTATAGAAAACAATAAATGCTATGCACACACAAATCGAATATAAAATTAATTGAATTGTCTAAATTATCTGTAGTAATCAATGGTATCTTTTCAGATGTCAACTCCCCCCACCCCCC